>OX422209.1:725605372-725757872 GCA_949130495.1 Sambucus nigra
TTTGTTGGGTGTTGTCACATTTCTGTTTTTGAAAATTTTCCCTTTTTTGACTGATTTGTTGGTTTTGTTTGAACATAGTTTTTTTTACATATCTTAATGAAGTTCTCCACGTTTCAATGTCTGGGTTTTAGCATTTATTAGTGGGGTTTTAGCATTTATTATTGTAAAGCGACTATATTTTTGATGGATTGGCTAAAGTGCTAATTTATATTGAAGATCTGTTTCCACATACCTAATATTTTTTATGGGTTTTAGCATTTATTAGTGTGGATCTGTTTCCACATACCTAAAACTTTGTTTGGAAAAAAATTTAATCTAATAAAGTATCAGTTATTGGACATGTATTTCAAAATCACTTATAATATTATCATTTTTTTAATGATTTAAATTGGTTCTGCAGTGAAGAAAACAATCAGTCCTGAATCCAGAGAGAAGAAATATAAGGTTTGAATGATTTGAATTTAAAATTTGTAGGGTATAAAATTATATTTTTGATACATTTTGGAGATTTAACCACGTTTAGGTTTCATTTTGCAGGTGTTTTAGCTTCCTATATGGGTTTGTCTTTTATTGTATGAGCTAACCTTTTTTAGATTTAATAAAAAATTTTGGTTTCAATTTTATGAGATTCCTATATGGGTACTGTTATAATTAGTTGCATTTTACTATTTTACAAATCTAACTAATATTGGGTTTCAACATCCAGGTAGATCTAACTAAAGATAATACAAATCCAGCTAAAGATAATCATGTAGGAGTAACACTTGGTCCATAGATTCTTTTAATCTCTAACTTGAATATTTCCCCCTCTTAAGCAACTGCACCTGGACAAGCTGTGACTGGAGCATCATTTTTTTGTTGCGCAGGTTGATTTTTAAATGTTGCACGACATTTTATCTCAAAAACTTCAAGGTGCTCTCGATTTTGTGGCTTCAAAATAGGTAATGCATGTATCTTCAGGTATTTCATGGCTTTACGCGATTCAGGTTGCACATATTCACATTAAAGGACTATTTTTGTGTCCTTAATTTTCTTATGCCACATTAGTATGGGGTATTGCCATTAACATGCCATGATAAGTATATTTTATATTTTTCCACTGACCAAGTGACTTATAGTGAAGTTAGTAACAATGTTCAAATTATGTTTTCTTCTCGAGTGTGGATGATTGTACGATGGTGATTACGACTGTGCTTATTGGCATATGCATTGATATATGTGTTCTGAAATTGTTGTTGCATGTGAGGTGAGGTGAGGGTGAGGGTGAGAGTGAGGGTACATTTTCTTCCTTTTCTAACTAATCTCTTCTCATAGTCCCTCCGCACCTTTTTCTCTCGGTGCATTTGCTTCCTTTTCTAACTATCTTTTTTTTTGCAGAGCTACCATGAGATTTTATCTATGCTACTTTGAATTTGTTTGAAACAGAGCATACTTCAAGAAGGTACTCTCTCTTTTCCATTTTAAAACCACCAGTTCGAATAAGGTTTTGGGAGTTATATCTTTTATTTCAAAACTTGATGCCATTTATTCATAGTGTATACACATAATAGGTAATGTGGATTTCCATATGTAATGCTTTGTTTATAATTCGACTATATACTGAAATACTTTATTTGCATACATAGAATTGTGATTCGAGTATTGACATTGATGATCAAACGGTGTGTCGTAACTGCTGCCTCCAATTATTGAATTACAACCGTGCCTTCATTGGCCTTTTGTGAATTGTCAGTGGTAATTTTATATGGTGTTGATGCAGTGTATATAATGCTTAGTATAATTAATTTAGTCAGTTTAGTGATGTGCTAACTTGGAGTGTCTTTTGTAGAGGATCTCCGTTAAATTCATCACTTCCATTTTTTGTGTATTTCAGGTTATTTGAGTTCATATTCTCCTGGAATTGAAAAGGTGACTCGAAAACTTAAGAATGTTGGATCTCCACATGTTGTCACCGCGAGAATCTCTAAAGATTTGAACTTTGTGTCATACTCATTCAGTAAGGATGATGAAGAAGAAAAAGAAATGTTTAAAGCCCTTGAACCTAAGTTGATATATATGTTATTTTTGTTACGAAGTTTGTTTCATTGCAGTATTTGTTAGATGAATTTGAGATGATTTAATATTGTTGGATTGGTTATTATCCCTTAAGAGCGTGGATAGTCCAATAAACAAAGGAGACTATGTCCAATTTTTTTTTGCTGAATGGACACTTTGTTTATTAGAGATAATGTGAATTCAGTTGATGAATATTATATATTTCATGTTATATGTGAGTTTGTTTGATGAATTTAGACTATTTGAATAGTGTTGGAAAATATGTTATTTGTTAAGCAGGGTAGATAATCCTATAAATAAGGGAGACTATGGCTTATTTTTTTTAAATTACATTTTATTTTGTTGCGGAATGATATTTTTGTCTTTTATAAGTACGTACTTTAAAAAATTTCGTCGTTTCACGATTATGTACTTTTGAAAATTTCGTCGTGCCTTCAGGCACAGGCATTTCGCTAGTATATATATATATATATATATATATATATATATACATACATTTTTTTCTGGTGAAGAAAGACATTAGTGATGGCTCATATTTTTTTATAGTTATTTATTCATTTTCTGGTTGTATTGGTTGGTCTGCAGTTTCTTTTAATTTCATATAGACTTTTCCATTTAGTTTAGTGAGTAAAGCAACTATAATTAATCATAGCCGTGCAAGTTAATTATGAGATTTCATTTTTTTATAGCTAAACGTGAAAATTTCGTCACTAAAAGTGATATTTGGTGACATTTAGTGATGAAAATATATTAAAGATTAATAAACTGATTAATTTGTATTAAAGTCTAAAATCTAAAATTAATAATGTCTTAAAGTAAAAAAAATCCTTGTTTTTATGTGGCCATTCGAGGATTTCTTTTTTCTTTTTAGTTTGTAAGGATATATTTTACATAGTCCATTTACATAAGAGTAAAATGCTGTATACCACTATAACCGTCGAAGAAAAGTTCAAGTTCAATCATGCATCAAGAACGGATCCGAATATCAAAGTTATTCAATAAACATTTTATCGATTGATGAAATGGATTAATCATGCATCAAGATATAATACCAAAACAGTAGCATTCAACAAACATGTCGTTTTGTCGTTTGATGTTGTTCCTTGATGTCGTGCATTCCTTGATGTCGTTTTGTTACATTTGACGTCGTTTTGTCACATCTGATGTCGTTTTGTCACATTTGATGTCGTGCATTCCTTACTACCAAAACAGTAGCATTCAACAAATGACATCCCTTGATCGAACGACATTTGATGTCGTTCGAGCGACCCCGTCGACTTAATTTTGTTATAATTACCTGTGAAATGAGTCCTTTTGCTAGAGAAGACCTGAGAGTTTCATTCTACGAAAACTGCAATCTGAGGAATTTCTATCTTCTCCTTTTAAGTTGTTTTTAACCTTGTTTTGATTAAAAAATCATCCCATATACTTTAGTGAATTATTTATGAACCCAAGATACAATTTTGCTAGTGTTTCTCTTGTAGGGAATATTTCTCTACGGCTGACTTGGTAGCTCTTGAGAGGGGGGTGCTGGCTTAGTACGACTGTAGTCACTTAGGAGTGTTTGAGGGTGTTCCTTGCTGAAGACAAAACTGTGGTTCTTGTGGGTTCTTACGGGAGTCCATTGCTAATTTAGGTTACGGCCTATGTGGTTTTGTTGCGGTAGACTTATTACAAATTTTGCTATGTTGTAAGTTGCGATTTACTGTTCATAGTGAAATAAAGGTTTTTTTACCCAAAAGTTTTTTTCTTCTTCTGAAACTGTGTCTCTTACCTGCATGCTTTATTAATTAAATGGTTTAAATCACTTAGATGCGTGTTTAGGATTTAAGAAGATAAAATTGATTTAATTAAATTGATTCTCATATTTGGTGCATAATAAAATTTGAGAAATTTGGAAAAAGTTATCTTTATCTAAAGCACACACAAAGGGGCCTTAAAGTGCATTCCCAGAGTCGATAACCTTAACAAACATTTGTTTGTTAGTTAATTGCTTGAAATTGTAGAGCACTAAGAAAGTAAAATTATCGAATTTGTGTCCACGACCTATTTTACCATTTCATCGTATAGATAAGGACTATAGAAAGAGGGCAAAATGCTTATCTAAATTTAGATCCTTCTTATTATTGTGGTTCCCAATTTGACAATGGAAAGTGATCATAAGTATTTAGTCTCAATTTTAAAGATTCATTTGTGTTTTTTTATTTTTTTATTTATTGGTCCTGTTGTAACAATTATGATACAATTATCATTCTCTGCGTAAAGGTAGAAGGACGCTTATTAGACGGTTGAGGGCGGTTTTGGGTGGTTATGAGATTAAATACAATTTAAAAAATACATGGGATAAAAGTCTAACAAAACTTTGAAAATTGAACTAAACCCAAAAAAACTATAATGGAAATTTACATCATATACTCATTTCTACCTCTACACCAGTGATTATATTGATTTTCAAGTTAGTGTCTAGAAGTTATGGTTCCAAAATGAGGGTCTTGAATCATACTTCTTTTCAATTCCTTAGTTGGTTTAAATGTATACTTTATCACTTCAATAATTAAGAGTAACTATTTTTTATTCTCTATTAACAAGAAGAAGATTTTTATGAGGTAATGTCTTACCCAATTAGGAGCCCATTAATTGTATTTATACTAGAGTTTGGATGATTATAAAACATACAAGATACAAAGGAAAATAAAAAACGACAACATATAAAGCCCAATATGATGGGCTAAACAATAGAAAGCCAATACTAAAAATGTGACATCCAACACTCCCCCTCAAGCTGGAGCGAATATGTCGACCAAGCCCAGCTTGCCAATGGAGGGCCGAATAAGGGAAGGACCAACTAACTTAGTGAAAAAAATTGCAATCTATCCTGAGGATGGAACAAAGATGGGATAAATGATGCCATTCGTTACTTTCTCTAGAATAAAGTGAATATCGAACTCTATATGCTTTGTCCTCTCATGAAGTACAAAATCTGATGAGGGAATGATAACGGATTTATCATCACAATATAACTCCGACGACTGCTTTTCCTCAAAGCTTAGTTCCCCCAAAATAGATCTAAGCCACAAGAACTTGCATGTCCCTTGGGCCATGTCACGATACTCAACCTCAATAGAAAAGCGAGAGATAACTGCATGATTCTTACTTTTCCATGAGATGAGATATGACCTGTAAAAGTTGCAGAAACTTGTAGTGGAACATCTATCCATTTTGGATCCTGCATAATCCACAATAGTGAAGCAAGAAAAATCATTATGAGTGCTCAATGCATAGAAAAGTCCAAGATTAGGACAAGGCTTGAGATCTCTCAAGATATGGTAAACGACATCCATATGTATAGTACGAGGAGCATGCATAAACTGACTAACCACGCTCACATCGTAAGACAAATTTGGCCTCGTGTTGGTCAAGTAAATGAGGAGACCAACCAATCTATGATAAACTAAGGTGTCAAGAATCAAATCTTCAGTCTTGGCATATAACTTTACATTAGGATCCATCGGAGTAAAGGCAGGACGACAACCTATCATCCCAGTGTCCTGCAAAAGACCGAGAGTGTACTTCCGTTGAGATAAGGAAATCTCACGCCGAGATCGGGCTACCTCAATCCCAAGGAAGTAATAAAGTGGACCCAAATCCTTTACATCAAATATCCTACCAGTATTTTTCTTAACTTGATCAATCCCCCAGTATCATTCACTATAATGATGATATCATCAACATAAACTAATAAGATGATACATCGGTGATCAGGCTGACGTCGACCAGGTATGTATAATCAGAATGGCATCTAGTAAAGCCCATGGAGATAATCACCACACTGAATCTGCTAAACCAGGCTTTAGGGGACTGTTTCAGTCCATATAAGGACTTACGAAGTCTACAAAATTTGCCAACAAACTCCCCCTCAGCCCTAAAAATCGAGAGGGGGATCCATATAGATGGTCTCTGTTAAGGCACTATGAAGAAAAGAATTTTTGATGTACAACTGATGCAAAGGCCACAAATGAGACACCGCGAGAGAGAAAAGAAGGCGTACCGAAGTGAGCTTGGCATCAGGGGACAATGTAGCACCAAAGTCCTTCCCTGGAATCTGAGTGAATCCCTTAACAACAAGACGGTCTTTGTAGCGATCAATGGATCCATCATCCAGATATTTCGCAGTAAAAACCCTTTTTGCAACCAAGAATGTTTACGCCGGGAGGGAGAGACACAAATTCCCATGTGCCATTTTGTCCAAAGCATCCATCTCGAGTTTCATTGCATCCACCCACTTGGGACTCTGGAGGGCCTCAGTCCCAGATCGAGGAATAATGATGGGTCCAAGGTAACCAAGGAAAGAATGATAAGATACTGAAAGACCATCATAGGAAATATTCTCATATATAGAGTGATTAGTACTACAAGCATAACCATATCGGGAAGGGGGGGGCGAAGAACTTAAGTAGGATAACGGAATTGAAAATAAAAAAATATGAGATGTGAAAGACAAATCGATGATACCTGCATCCTGAGATGGAATAGGCAGAAGTGGCCGAGGGCGACGAGCATAAACCCATAAAGTGGTCTCAGGGGGGTCACTTAATAAGACATCATCAAACATAAGAATGGGACGAGCAAGAGGAGAGGCCTACTCTCTGGAAGGAGCAGGCAAAGTGGGAACCCCACCATAAAATGGAACATCTTCATTAAATGTAACATCAAGTGAATGATAAATATTTTTATACACATTATCATAACACCGACATCCTTGGACATAACAGAATACCCATCAAAAATTCATTTAATTTCCTTATCATTAAGTTTGTGTCGGGAGGGACTTAGATCGTGAACCAAATATTTACATCCAAACACACGAGGTAGAATGTGTATGTAACAACCCTTGCTTTTGAATACTGATTTTATATTAATTTACTGCATGACGTGATTATATAAAATGTCGAGATATGAAGTAATTATTAATTGAATGAGATAAAAGTTAATATTTACCAAATTGTTGCATATTTACTGTATGTGTATGTAAATATCCCCCTGATGAGTTTTATAGTGTCATAAGATTTAAATGACATTTATGGTTTAAAATGAAATCGGGACTTGAAATGAGTTATAAAATTTCCAAATGATGATTTGGAAGACGTAGTTAGTCCCGAAACGTGCGAGATAGTCAAATTAAGTGCCATATTGTATTTTCATGTTTTGGGCACTTTTGACTGGTTTTAATATAAATGTGTAGTTGCGAGTCATTTTAATGTGGTATTAACCACTTAAGTTGGGCATTTAGACAAAAGGCACGATTTATGTCTCGCTAAGCCTTTTATTTTTCTTAAGTGTAATTGTTAACCTAGAGAGATAGAGAGAAGAAAAGAACTTGGGAGAAAAGAGAAAAAATTGAAGATTGAAGTTGGATTGTTGCTACTACAAAAGAAAATCTGAATTTGCAAGCTTAAGGCAAGTTTTCTACTTGCTATAATGTGATTTAAAATGAATAATTAGTATTGATAATTGTGTATTAATCATGGTTTAACAATGTTAGGGTTTTTATGGATTTATGAGTTTTAGACCCTTGAAAGTGGATTTAGATGTTTATTGGGCTTATTTATTGTTGCTAGATGCATTTATGAGTAGTGGATTGTATTTAATGATCTTGGTTTGGAGGGATTTGAGTTGGAAGAATTTAGGAGTCCACGACTCCATAGCCAAACTTGGCAAATTCGCAGGGGCGAATCGATTCGCATAGGGACAGTTTCCAGGTCTGAGTGGATCGAATTGATTCGGCCTGTCCGAATCGATTCGGCAATTATGCAGAAAGTCAGTTTTCCTGACCGAATCGATTCGGCTGGTCCGAATCGATTCGGCTGGTCCGAATCGATTCATTTTTCTGACCGAATCGATTCGACCAGGCCGAATCGATTCGGAAACCCTGCAGTTTTTAGTGAATTTTCTTAATTAAATTCTAACCCTTTTCTTTAGGTTTAGGACTTAGGAACCTTCTTATATGAAGTAAACTTAGAGTCCTAGAGTTCTAGATGAGTTAGTTGACTACCCTATATTAGAAATGGGTTATGTGGGGGTTATTCCGGGGGTATGCAAATTGATGTTAGTGCTTTTCTTTCCTTTACTTAATTAGTAGGAGTCTAGGAGATCGTAAGGTCGTAATTGGAGACTTTAGAGGCTAATTTGAGATATGATAGTCTTGATGGTCTATTATAAAATCCAAAAGGAGGCTTGGGGAATAAATTGGGAGTTTATTTATTCATTGAAGTTATTATGATGATGCGAATTACGTGTGGCTCCGGATAACTATAATGCATTTGTAAAAATGGAAATGGAATCGGAATTGAATAGAGTAAATGATAATTTACTTAATCATGATATGACAATTAATAAATGGCTTAAACACACCCTCTATAAATTCCATCATAAGGGAAGTTCGCGCGTGAGGTGAAGCCCCCTGGCTAGTGAATGCAGGGTGGATATAGTCCTAGGCCATATGAGCGCTTGTTGTATATTTTCTGTGATGGTGAGGTAATTCCGGGTGTGGTTATGACTCTCCCGCAGGCATATGTCCGCTTCCTGACGTCTTGCGTTATAGGTGCCCAGGTGGTCTTGGTTGATAGGCCCTGGAAGATGATGATCATTTAGGGGGGCGTACAGTGGGGAAACCTGGACGGGCGGTCTTAGAATCGTTATATATATATATATGATTATAACTATTCTTAATCAAGTGGGACTTGATGGATTATAAATGCCATAAAGAGCATAATGAAGTTCCATAAAAAGCATATAATTGAGATAAATGCCACAAAGAGCATAAAATGGTGATTGTGTTTCCTGATAAGGAATAGAACGATGCAATGAACAGTATAAAAAGGATGAAAGCTTTTATTAATGTTATTTATTCATATCTTCCTGCATAAATAAATAAATTTAATTTATGATCATTTAAATTATCGTAGCTTATACATTGAATTGTATAAGAAGATTCTTATTCTTATCAATCACGATTATCTGTTCATAGTTGTCATACTTTTTATTCATCTGGTGATCATATAAAATCGGGCCCTGACCCGTTCATATTTCTTGTTGTGCATGAATCTTGTATCCGCTCAGGTGCTCCGCCGCAAGGTTGCCCGTACTGATTTTCCCATTTCGGTGAATCTTGGGGAGCCGTGATATTTTGTGGATATTACGGGATGCTTGCATAGACACTTTCATTTTTGTACTCTAGTTATGATCGGGTCTTTTACTCGGGCGTGTGGCACAAACTTTTGTAACTGCATAATGGATGTAATATGTAACTTAATGAACTTGTTACACATTGTATGTAGCTGTTGACCGACAGCTAGTCGGTCCTCTTATTGTACACTTATTGTTGTTGTAATATATGTTCTTGGGGTTTCCACTTTCTTTTCAATCATAGGTTGTTTAAAATGCTTTCTTTAAATTATAAAAACAAAATTTTTGACAACCCGTTTTCTGAAATATTGAGTGGTTATCCCGTATACTCATTATATTGTTATGATGCTGAGAATGATTCTATCCATGATTCCTGTTATATTAGAGTATCGGGCTGGCCACCCCTTATTTTGGTGAGCGAGTTGTCACAGCGTAACAAATGAGTATTAGATTGAAGGCACTGTAGGGGTGCCTTCCCACCTAAAACCCGACTCAGTGTGCAATTAATAATAAAAGTGGCAGTAAGAACAACAAGATGTCTTTAATTTTTGGGTACTTTCATACAACGTAATAAACAACAAATAACCCTCATGAGATGAAGATTTTTACGTTTCACAACACCATTTTATTTAGGGGTATAGGGGGAAGTAAGTTGGTGAAGAATACCCTCTTGATTAAGTTGAGAGCAAAATTCATTAGAGACATACCCCCTCCCATTATCAGATCTAATATTACGAACCATAGTGTTATATTGGGTTTTGATCATTTGGAAAATTGTACAAATAAAGGCAATGCGTCAGATTTTTTCTTAAGCAAATAAATCCAAGTACATCTAGAATGATTATCAATAAGGGTGACATAATATCGGAGGCCCGAGAAAGTAGTAACAAGGTATGGACCCCGCACATCAGAGTGCACTAAATCAAACATACTGGTAGAATGAATCATATGATAAATATAACTAGCACGAACATGTTTAGAAAGTTTACAAATCTCACACAATTTTTTCCGTCTTTACAAGCTTTAGAAATGGGAAAAGCAAACACAAATATTGAATATTGACATGCCCTAAACGAACATGCCATAAAAGCAAAGTCTTGAAAGAGACATCATAAGAGAGAGAACTGGGTAGAGTAAAGGCACCAAGAGGGTTACAATATCACTCCCTCAAGCCACACGTTACATGCACAATGATTGCTTAAGGCGAACCTAAACAACGACGTGCATAACGTAGATATAAATATTGGACAAAAAAGTGACATAATTTTATTCCCACTAAGTATAAGTGGGATACGTGGAAGTTATTGGATCCTTTATTGAAAAATACACATCACACATGGACAACGGATACATGCAAAACTAAGCCGAGAAGGCCTAAAGAATGATCACACTAGTCTCAGGGTAAATTTTAGGGAGTATTAGTCAAGCTTCCCATAAGGCATTACACGTGACATCCAAAGAGTTCAAAGTCACCATAAGTATCAATCGCCTACTAAATAGAGACCGAATATGATCCTATAAAATGATAATGATGATATGATCAAGGCATGTTGCAACTCATAAACCCTAAGGATGGAGATGGAGAACAACTTCATCACGAATACTCAATGTCTTATAACTATAGATGTAACTCACGTGTTAAGAGGAGAAGATATATAATATTATACCAATGACTTGTATTCTCAGTTATCATTCTCTAGCACTCCAACTCTTCCTCTCAGATTAATAAAACAATCCCTATATCCCTTACTTGTGGACGTCGGTAGGACTGACCTATTGAACCACATATATTCTTGTGTTCTTCTATTTATTGTGTTTATATTTGTGGTCAATTTTGGTATTTATCAATATTATATATTCTCCCCCTATAATCCGCTTAGTCAAATTTATTTTTTCACGAATAAATTTTCACAAACTTCTTATTATTTCGAGCTTAACTTATTTAATAATCAACTTGATTAAAAATATACCGTCCAGGTTTACTGGTAGAACAAAAACTTATAATTTTATCAAGGAAGTATTACAATAATGAATATAGTTGTCAAATTAAAAATTACCGCAAGTGCACATGCTATTAATAGTATAGGTCACGACAAATACGCGTTGAACCCACAAAGATTTGTCAACTTTAATGTTTAAAATAATTGCAATTGTCTAACTAGACGAATGGGGGTAGTAATAGGATTACTAACTACGAAAGATAATGAATAATGTAAATAATAAAAACAAGAGAGAATTACGAGGATCGTAACAATAATATAAAAAGAATTAGGATTTCGAGATCCACTTGTCATGTTATTAATATTCCGCATTAATTTAATATTATCGTTCACTTTTTATAACTCAAAATAATACCGACTCTCGTCGCATATGTCTTGAAAGATTAAACCATTAAAGTTTACAATTAGTTTTATATCTCTACTTGATGGCATAATTCGTATTTCATTAAAACATATCAAAATTACTTCTAAGCATAATTCGACAAACCTAAGCATAGACAATCAAACAGTTTAACTAAGGAATACTATATCAAATGTAAGCATGAACTATCGAAGTTATAAATTAAAATTGAAGGTCTAAAATATCACTCTCGTGACTATTTTAATGAATACGAATTTTAAAACAATTAAAATAATTAGGGAATGAGCAACAGTTAAATTAATACATCAATAATTCATTAACATTATGTAGGGGGCTTAAAGGTAATCTCGTGATTAAAAATATCTCCCCCTCTTAAGAGAAGAATCTCAAGAGAATGAAGAAGCATGAAGGTACAGTAATAACCCTCGCTTTCAGAGGGCTAATTTTATATTAATTTTACCGCATAAGGTAATTATATAAAATGTTGGAACTGGAGTAAATATTAATTGAATGAATTGGAAGTTAATATTTACTGGAATGTTGCATATTTACCGTATGTGTAGGTAAATATCCTCATGTTGCATGTTTATAGTGTCATGTATTTAAAATGACATTATGGTTTAATTGAAATCGGAACTTGAAATAATTGTAAAATTTCTGGATACCAATTTAGAGGGCGTAGTTAGTCCCAGAATGTCCGAGACAGTCAAAATAAGTGTCATATTGTATTTTTGGGTTTCGAGCACTTTTACCTAGTTTTGACTTATATGCGTATTGGCGAGTCATTTTAATGTGGTATTAACCACTTAAGTCGGAGACTTTAGACTTAAGCCCGATTTTTAGTCTTCCAAATCCCCTAATTTCCTCATATTATGTCTTACACTTAGAGAGAATAAGAGAGAAAGAAAGAGGAAGAGAAAAGTGGAGAAAGAAGAGAGAATTGAAGATGGGAGATTGCTTCTACTCAAAAGAAATATGAAATTTCAATTCTAAGGCAAGTTTTCTACTTGCTAATATATGTTTTAAGATGAATAATTTGTGTGATAGTTGTGTATTTGCATTTATGGACCAAAAATGGAATTTATGGGAATTAAACCCTTATCTTAGTTTTCATGATGAAATTATGGATTATAGTAGTTATAAATTATATTGGGATGACTGTGGGTAGATAAATGTTGTTGAGTATGTTTAATATGGAAGAGATTTGAGGATTGGCAAAATTAGGGTTCATAACCCTTAAGATAAAACTTAAAAAATTCGCAGGACCGAATTGATTCGGCCTGGCCGAATCGATTCGCTATAGAGGCAGTGTCCAGGTCTGAAGGGTTCGAATCTTTTCGGATGGACCGAATCGATTCGGTAAGTTGCAGAAAGTCAGGTCTTCCCATCCGAATCGATTCGGCCGAATCGATTCGCTTTCCATCCGAATCGATTCGGCAAGGGAGAATCGATTCGGTAGTGCTGCAAATTTTGAGTAAATTTCCTAACTCAATTTAAATTCTTTTTTTTAGGCTTAGGATTTAGGGACCTTCTTGTATGAAGTAAACCTAGAGTATTAGAGTCCTAGATGAGTTGAGGGATTTCCCTACATTAGAAAGAGGTCATGTGTGGACTTTTTCGGGGATATGCCAATTGATCTTAGGGCATTATTTCTTCTAGTTGATTTTGATTAAACTAGGATTCGTAGTGTTATGTTCGGGAGACTTTAGAGGCTCCATTGAGCTATATTAGTCTTGATGGTTTATAATAACTTTACAACGTATCTTGGGAGAATAAATTGAAAGTTTATTTATTCATCGAGGTTACAACGATAAGATGTATTAAGTATGGCTCCGGGTATAATATGAGGTATTTACAATAATGTAAATGATTATGGTTTCGGTTAATATGAAACATATATATATGGAAAGGAAATGAAATGCAAATGGTAATAATGATGGTAAATGATAATTTACTTAATCATGGATACGATAAATGCTAATTTACTTAAACACACCTCTCTAAATGACATCATAAGGGAAGTTCGCGCGCTTGGTGATGCCCCCTGGCTAGTGAACGCAGGGTGGATATAGTCCTAGGCCATATGCGCGATTATGTTATGTTTTCTGCGCTGGTGAGGAGATTCGGGGTGTGGTCTTGACTCTCCCGCAGGCATATGGCCGCTTCCCGACGTTCTGCGTTACAGGTGCCCAGGTTGTCTTGTATAGATAAGCCCTGGAAGATGATGGTCATTTAGAGGCGCGCCCAGTGGGGAAACTCGTAGGGGCGGTCTTAGAATTGTTATATGCATATAAATATAACTATTCTTAATCAAGTGGGACTTGATGGTTTATAAGTGCCAAAAAGAGCACAATGAAATGCCACAAAGAGCATTTGATAATGATTATATTCCTGTTAAGGAATGGAAAACCCCAAAGAATCTATAATTGAAATTTTCTTGATAAGGATTGAAATTATGAAAAGATTAAGTGTACATGGTGAAACTTTTAGTTAATGTTAATTATTTTATCTTTTCCTTTGTTGCATAATGAAATTAGACTCATGGTAAATTATAATGTTGTAGCTTATGCTCTAATTTGTGTAGGTAGATGTTTATGACTTTTAGTCATCACATCTGTTCATAACTGCCATACATTTTATTCATCTGGTGATCATATAAAACCGGGCCCTGACCCGTTCATATTTCTTGTTGTGCATGCATCATATATCCGCTCAGGTACTCCGCCGCAAGGGCGCCTGTTCTGCTTTTCCTATTCCAGTGTTTTAGCGAGCCGTGATGCTTTGCGGGCATTACGGGACATATTGCAATAGACGCCATCATCCTTGTACTCTAGTAAGATCGGGTCTTTTTATTCGGGCGAGAGCCCCAAACTTTTGTAATTGATTAATGTAATGCATTATGTAATTTATTGGATTTGTTTCATATTATAGTATGAGTCTGTGACCGACAACATATTCGGTCCATTTTATCATTTACTTATAGTTATTATATTATTTTATCTTGGGGTTCCCACTTTCTTTTCAGAGTTGGGTTGGTTAAATTCTTTCTTTAACTTTAAAATAAAAAAATTTAGCAACCCGTTTTCTGAAATGTTAGGTGGTTATCCTGGATACTCTATATTTTATCGTGATGGTGAGAATGATTCCATCCGGGACTCCTGTTATATTGGAGTATTGGGCTGCCCACCCCTTATTTTGGTGAGCGGGTTGTCACAGATGGTATCAGAGCATCAGGTTTTAGAGTCCTTAGGAATCTGTGTGGACGCCTTAGGTTTTCAGCGTTGCTTTTGATTTGACATAGAGCCTTAGGATTAAGGTCATTGATATCTCTTGTGAGATTTCGTTCTTCTGCCATGAGGTGGAACCTATAAAAATCTTTTATGTGTTCGTGTGAGGTTCTTAGGTCGATTGAAGAAGGACGCCAGAGAAGGTTGTCGCGAAGGTCATGGGAAGGGTTACTAGGAACTGTAATTTGTGGACGGGGATGAGGACTACTTTGGAGGTCGCTCCCTTTTATAGAATTTTCTTATCTTGCTACGGCTACTACTACTTACAGTAGATATAGTTTTCCAAGTAACGCTAGAAGTAGAGGGTGGTACTAAGTTTGGGATTCCAAGAGATGTTAAAGTGAAGTGGAGAAGAGCCATGGTAAGGGCCACAGGTTGAAGTGAGATGGTAGAGATGCGTCCTCATCTGGTGGATGCCTGAGGGCCAAGAGCTTTGGCCAAGAGAGGGGCATGAGCGAAAGTAGCTTGGTTCGGATAAGACTCGAGTACGGTGTCTTAGAACCATTAGTTTTAATCCGGGGTGATCGGTAAGAAGGTTGGTGGGAATTCCACCTTAGTAGTGGGTGGTGCATCCCCCATGATATGATAGAGTAGTATTGAGTTTACTCTAGATTCGGGTGTGCATATTGAGCTTGTATTAGTGTCGACATTATTATGGCAAGGGGTAATTATATGACTTCCGTGGTAGGGAAGTTTTATGTTTTCTTCACTCGTTATGAGGCGAGTGATAATGTTTTAAATGTATATGTGTAGTATGTGTTACCTTGTTTGGGTGGTTAGTTTGCTTGTTTGAATTGTATGTGGACCAATAAGGTTAAGTAGTAATGCATAGGAGGGGTTCCTTATTTGGATTTCGCTTCGGCGGGACGCTCCACGCGTGAACCTTAACGACGTTGGGAGTGGAGAGATGCTAACCTGTTCTTTTCTTTCTTCCTCTCTTTGTTTATATGACTTTTGTAGTAGGGAGGTCTTATATTTTCCTTCCCTCGGTTCATATTTTTGTGGGTTGTGTATTACTTGTATTATGGAGAGCATACGAGTAAGCTATTATGGTTGATCGGGGTGATAGCAAGCAAATAAATTGCGAGGCTATCTTACTTCTAGTTTCAGAATGGAACTAGTTGTTCTATAATTTCTCTCCTGGATACAGGTTGAGGTTTTATAGAGGTGGTTTGAGGTAAGTAGGATTTTTCATTACTTTTTACGTTATCTTGCTTGAATGTTTGATTGTTTGTTTGTTTTGTTTGTGCCTGTTATGCTTTATCTCCATGACCAACTAGTTAAGTAGGCATGTGTCGGAGGGGTTCCTTGTTTGGATTTCGCTTTGCGAGACACTCCGCCGCATGAACACTTAACGACGTTGTGAGTGGAGAAACGCTATACTTTTTTCTTTATTTTATTTTATTTTATTTTATTTTGTTGTTAGAGGTTGGGTTGAAGGTTTAGCCGAGAATCACGTAGTTGAGTGATTAAGGGCTATTAAAGTGCAAGATAGAGGCACTATATATAGTTCTCTCCTCTGATTGATGTGAGGGAGACTGAGATATGAAGTCGACTTGAGACTTCTGGATTATTCCTTGATAAGAAGGCCACGGTTATATAGTGGGATAAATGTTTGTAAGACTTTACAGAAAGTAATTGTCTGATAAGTTAAAATCTTTTATTATTGGAATGGCAAAACATGCACGTAAAATATTGTTAGTATGGTTGTAAATTAGAATTTTACTGGTCCCGATCATGTGTCTTAGACCGTCATATCTTGATGACCGACGATGCGAGGTAGTAGTGTAATGGGAGGGTTCCTTGTTTGGATTTCGCTTCGGCGAGACGTCCCAAGCATGAAACCGAGCGAAGGTTGAGAGTTGAGATAGGTCTGGGGAACTAGGGATATACTTAGTATTATACGTCTATTTCTTAGATAGGATATAGATATATATATATATATATATATATATATATATATATATATGGATTGAATTTTAGGATTAGTAGTGCCTAAGGCCTTTAGAGCATGTGACGTTGGTTAGGAAAGCGGTAGGAGGTTGACCACAAATAGGATGTGGGTTAACTCTGAGAAGGATTTGGTCCCTAGGAACGAGAAGTATGGAATCTCGAGAGATTTGGAAGGTTAGGCCTAAGTAGATGAAGCCTTTCTTAGATAGAGTGTTACGTTAATCACTTAACTTTCGGGGAGTTAAAAGGATGAGTTGACTTTTGCTCCTGATCCCATGTTGTTAAGCTCGAGGGTCGATTTAATGAATAAGTCTCTGCCAGGAATGGAGAATAATAACACTGGAGCATGGACTCATAGTCTATGCGTCTCGCAAGCTTAAACTTTGTGGGAAGCATTATTCCACGCTTGATTTAAAATTCATTACGGTAGTAATCACCTTAAAGAAATGAGGCACTACTTCCTGGGAAGGAAATTTAGTTTTCTCGCAAGCGACAAGTTGTTGCAATGTGTAGTAGGAAGAATTTAGTTGGTGTACGAAGTTCATAAAGGACTATCGATTGGAAATTCCCTTTCTCTAAGGGAAAGCGATTTGGGTAGTAGATGTGACGAGTAGAAAACCCGTCGGAAAATTTGTGAAGGCATGGAATGCCAAGAAGAATGAGCGTCTACGTTTGTGACTGACCATTTCACCTACTCGTGTGAAGAAGAGTAGTAGTGGGATAAAGAAAAGTATATTCATAACCGCTTTCATTGAATTGCAGGTACCAAACTGGTCATAGTCTTCTCCGAGAAAATTTATGATCGTTCGACCAAATTGTAGCTTTTCGGCCATTATGGGTGGACTATATTTCGAAGAGTACGCCCCGCTCTATATGGAGGAATTTTATATCCGTATGAAGGGACCGTGGGGGTGGCCCGAGACTAGATATTCATGTCGAAGGTCTGGTAAAGTTTCCATGAAGGTATGGGAACCGTATGGAAATGGAGTATATTTTACCACCCCATGGTGGATGGATATATGGAGGAAGTTGACCTAATGCCGAAAGTCATATCTTGAATGTGCGCCTTAGGATATATAACTGATGGAGCGGTGGTTTGTATGGATGGAAATTCCCGTACCATAATTGGGTTTCTGAGTGTCCTTATGGATCATTTCCTAAGGCATGGCACCGTGAGTGGCCTGGCGTGGCCGTTTGAGTAGTTTGCATACTCGTTGGATAGAACCAGCGAATCATGTGTTCCTTGGACTTGGAATGGTCTTTGAACATTTCTTTATGAATTTGGTTTTTGAGTCATATGATTTGAAGGGATACACATATTCGAGGAGAGGTTGAGTAGTGTTGGGGTTAAGCCTTTAGCGTTGGTGTACGTATCCCCGAGGAGGGATGTAAAGCAATTTAGGAGTAATGCGGTTTATGTCGAGTTGTGTGGGTATCTCCTTCCATTGTAAAACGGTAGGATCAATAGTTCATGATGGGAGATTTGGTGCTATGCCAGATCACCAAGAATGTGACTGAGATCGTTAGTGACGACCTGAGTTTGAGTCCATTTGGGACGCCACAGTAACAAGGGTTTGTTAAGGGTGTTAGGATGATAGTTTAAGATAGTATACCCTTTATGTGTATAGGGTATGCCCGAATTTTGAGGGCAAAATTCCCTCATAAGGGGGGGAGTATGTAATAACCCTCTCTTTCAGGAGCCTAATTTTATATTAATTTTACAGCATAAGGTAATTATATAAAATGTTGGAATTGGAGTAAATATTAATTGAATGAATTGGAAGTTAATATTTACTAGAATGTTGCATATTTACCGTATGTGTAGGTAAATATCCTCATGTTGCATGTTTATAGTGTCATGTATTAAAAATGACATTATGGTTTAATTGAAATCGGAACTCGAAATAGTTGTAAAATTTCTGGATGCCAATTTAGAGGGCGTAGTTAGTCCCAGAAAGTCCGAGACAGTCAAATTAAGTGCCATATTGTATTTTTGGGTTTCGGGCACTTTTACCTGGTTTTGACTTATATGCGTATTGGCGAGTCATTTTAATGTGGTATTAACCATTTAAGTTGGAGACTTTAGACTTAAGACCGATTTTTAGTCTCCCAAATCCCTTAATTTCCTCATATTATATCTTACACTTAGAGAGAATAAGAGAGAAAGAAAGAGGAAGAGAAAAGTGGAGAAAGAAGAGAGAATTGAAGATTGAAGATGGGAGATTGCTTCTACTCAAAAGAAATATGAAATTTCAATTCTAAGGCAAGTTTTCTACTTGCTAATATATGTTTTAAGATGAATAATTTGTGTGATAGTTGCGTATTTGCATTTATGGACCAAAAATGGAATTTATGGGAATTAAACAATTATCTTAGTTTTGATGATGAAATTATGGATTATAGTAGTTATAAATTATATTGGTATGACTGTGGGTAGATAAATGTTGTTGGGTATGTTTAATATGGAAGATATTTGAGGATTGGCAAAATTAGGGTTCATAACCCTTAAGATAAAACTTAGAAAATTCGCAGGACCGAATTGATTCGCCTGGCCGAATCGATTCACTATAGAGGCAGTGTCCAGGTCTGAAGGGTCCGAATCGATTCGGATTGCCCGAATCGATTCGGTAAGTTGCAGAAAGTCACGTCTTCCCATCCGAATCGATTCGGCAAGGGCGAATCGATTCGGTAGTGCTGCAAATTTTGAGTTAATTTCTTAACTCAATTTAAATTCTTTTTTTTTAGGCTTAGGATTTAGGGACCTTCTTGTATGAAGTAAACCTAGAGTATTAGAGTCCTAGATGAGTTGAGGGATTTCCCTACATTAGAAAGAGGTCATGTGTGGACTTTTTCGGGGATATGCCAATTGATCTTAGGGCATTCTTTCTTCTAGTTGATTTTAATTAAACTAGGAGTCATAGTGTTATGTTCGGGAGACCTTAGAGGCTCCATTGAGCTATGTTAGTCTTGATGGTTTATAATAAATTTACAACGTATCTTGGGAGAATAAATTGAAAGTTTATTTATTCATCGAGGTTACAACGATAAGATGTATTAAGTATGGCTTCGGGTATAATATGAGGTATTTACAATAATGTAAATGATTATGGTTTCGGTTAATATGAAACATATATATATGGAAAGGAAATGAAATGCAAATGGTAATAATGATGGTAAATGATAATATACTTAATCATGGATACGGTAAATGCTAATTTACTTAAACACACCTCTCTAAATGACATCATAAGGGTAGTTCGCGCGCTTGGTGATGCCCCCTGGCTAGTGAATGCAGGGTGGATATAGTCCTAGGCTATATGTGCGATTATGTTATGTTTTCTGCGCTGGTGAGGAGATTCGGGGTGTGGTCTTGACTCTCCCGCAGGCATATGGCCGCTTCCCGACGTTTTGCGTTACAGGTGCCCAGGTTGTCTTGTATAGATAGGCCCTGGAAGATGATGGTCATTTAGAGGCGCGCCCAATGGGGAAACTAGGAGGGGCGGTCTTAGAATCGTTATATGCATATAAATATAACTATTCTTAATCAAGTGGGACTTGATGGTTTATAAGTGTCATAAAGAGCACAATGAAATGCCACAAAGAGCATTTGATAATGATTATATTCCTGTTAAGGAATGGAAAACCCCAAAGAATCTATAATTGAAATTTTCTTGATAAGGAATGAAATTATGAAAAGATTAAGTGTACATGGTGAAACTTTTAGTTAATGTTAATTATTTTATCTTTTCCTTTGTTGCATAATGAAATTAGACTCATGGTAAATTATAATGTCGTAGCTTATGCTCTAATTTGTGTAGGTAGATGTTTATTACTTTTAGTCATCACATCTGTTCATAACTGCCATACATTTTATTCATCTGGTGATCATATAAAACCGGGCCCTGACCCGTTCATATTTCTTGTTGTGCATGCATCTTATATCCGCTCAGGTACTCCGCCGCAAGGGAGTCTGTTCTGCTTTTCCTATTTCGGTGTTTTGGCGAGCCGTGATGCTTTACGGGAATTACGGGACATATTGCAATAGACGCCATCATCCTTGTAATCTAGTAAGATCGGGTCTTTTTATTCGGGTGAGAGGCCCAAACTTTTGTAATTGATTAATGTAATGCATTATGTAATTTATTGGATTTGTTTCATATTATAGCATGAGTCTGTGACCGATAACATATTCGCTCCATTTTATCATTTACTTGTAGTTATTGTATTATTTAATCTTGGGGTTCCCACTTTCTTTTCAGAGTTGGGTTGGTTAAATTCTTTCTTTAACTTTAAAATAAAAAAATTTGGCAATTCGTTTTCTAAAATATCGGGTGGTTATTCTGTATACTCTATATTTTATCGTGATGCCGAGAATGATTCCATCCGGGACTCCTGTTATATTGGAGTATTGGGCTGGCCACCCCTTATTTTGGTGAGCGGGTTCTCACAGGTGCAGAAGCAGCTCAGCGAGGCAGCTTGTCGAGAGAGCTCATCATTATCTTTCGTTTTGATTACTTAGTCAAATTGTATATTTTAATTTCATTGATTATAAGCTATAACGATTTTAACTTTGAGTGTGAGGTCAAACGGTACTTGCGACAGACCTAGACTGGAAGGTCTGGGAGAGCTTACATGCTCAATCAAATGACCTCATCGTGGGAACTTCGGAGGGACTTGGTTTGGAGGAGTGAGAAGTAAGACATCATTAAGGCTTGTCTTGACCAGTTTAGATGCACCTGGTAAAACACCGAGAGACTATTTTTCGTAGAAGCTTATGAAGAGTAACCTTGAGTTCCATCTTACATTATGGATTAAGCCAGCCATACCTCTACCAAAGGTCACATCTACTTTTAGTAATGTCACGAGCCACCTGCCGACTATCCAGTCCAAACTTGAGTAAACCATTGTCATATTGGGGTTGTCAAATGATTTGGTGGACTATCATTATCATGACAGTCCTCTGACGCATATTTGTTAGCCAAAAGGTATGTACTGGCATTTAATGATTATGACGTAGGATGGGCTGACCCATCAAGCATTTATGCTTATAACTTAAAGCGTGAGGGGAATGTCTTTCACATTAATGAGGATCGAGACATCTCAGGAGGGGTGTGTAGCTATTTATTAACCTCAATCACTTCTGAGAAGAGAGAGTTGTTCCTAGAGAAAGAGAGAGTAAAACACGCTGAGAGAAAAGAAGTTATTGCAAACCAGAGTTTATTCACCCACCATTGACATTTATTACGAAGCTTTTATTAGATAACCAGAGACATTGAAGGCTGTTGGTGTGTTGGTTGCTTGTCGAGGTGTATCTAGGGTGTTTGTTTCTCTCTCCCTTTGACTAAGTTGTTTTTTAGGTTCTTTTATTATTATTTGAGTTACATACGAGTGTTTTTTGAGTTTAATCTGAGTGTTTGTTATATACAATATTGTGTGTTTATTTGTGATTATTGAGGATATTTGAGTTAGTGCTTTATCATCATATCTATAAGGGTTATGCCTCTCATCATATTATAATACTCCCAACCCCAAGATGAATCCCCTCTTACACATGAAAATTTTCACCCTCATTATAACTATGAAATTATGCTACCATAATCATTGATACAAAATAATTGCAATAATGAGAAGAATTTTTCATTAATAATATGCAAACTTACAAAGAATGCGCCTCTTAGAATAGAGAAAATACTTCAAGAAAACTACAAAGATTTAGTCTTAAAATATAATAGACCCTCTCAAAACTTGCCCCCCCCTAAAAAAATTATCTTCATTACTGAAGTCGAACCCCTTTATTTATAGGAGTAACTAATTGCATTCCCTTTGAAATAGGTCTCTTGTTGATGCTCCCATGTGATACGAATTGTTGAGTAGATAAATATCAAAATATATTGGAATCCTTTGTATTGGTTGAATTTTGAACTCGGATTTATCCCACAACATGTGACCACATAATTAATGCATTGGAGTCCACCATGAATAATCCCGCGAACCTTGATTTTCTCCTCTTTGCATTGATTTTCCAATCATTTTTCTTTTTTTTTCTTTCTTCCTAATTTTCATCACTATTCACAACAAATTTGTTAACCTCATTTTGCACCTTCAAAACTTCACATTTTCAAATTCGCTAAAACTAGATAGTTGTGAGTCTTTTAAAGACCTTTCCGAAAAGCTATGGCACGACCTTAACGAACACCCGAGAGAATTAATAAAAATCATTTAGTACAACTATATCAATAACATATCCTAACAAATTTTGTATATCAACTCCTTTGTTGTCCAAAATCTCGGAGAACTTGTAAAAATAAAAAATAAAAAATAAAAATAATTAATTCATATTTAGGGTCTTAAATATTTTTAAAAAAATTACAGAATTACTCCTCTTTGCATTTTAGACCTCGAAATTCAAAATTTGCTCGTTTCAATTTGGAATTCAACCTGAGGAAAATTTGTTTTGCCTAGATAGACATTTAGAAATTACTTTTAGGCGCATAAAGTTTCTTAAATTATGGTTTCACCCCTTAGGGTTGATAAAATTATATTTTTAACTCAAATTTTATTCAACCTGCATTTTTCTTTTTATTTACTAAATTATAACTCTAAATGCTCATTATTTATGATACCATGGGATCTAAAAAGGCCTAGATTTGGATATAATTCATAAAAAATAATGGACTCATCAAATATTCCCAAACCTATACTTTGCTAGTCCTTGCGCAAAGCTAAAATTTAAAATCTAACTCACTTTTATAGGAATCACGATTGCACTTAGCACATGCAACAAGTCATTAAACCTCTAGGTTGTCCTGGTGGACGAGTTTTATCTCGTGACAATTTGCAGTGAATGTACTGACAAAATTTAAACAATTTACTCAATACAAAAGACACAAAAGTTATATAACCAAGTCTGAATGCAAACTTTATAAATATAATAGAACTTCACTTTTCAATCTCAACTTATCATGTGTGTGTGCATTGCCAATGTAACCGTCCATTCTTTAAAGGTAGTTAACTCTGATATCATTTTGATCGGCTTGTGTCATTTTGTTCAGCCCTAGTGTCAGAGACGGTCAACTAAATCCGGTTAGCTCATAGTAGTCAACTCCATTACTTAACACCGTTATGACAAGCATGTACTAAGTGATACGCGTAGCGTCAAGGGCACTCACGAAACACAAGCATTTGGGAGCTATAAATATTCCTCCACTGTATACGGATAACAGGGCCCTAAATATCCTCCCCCACTTGTATCTAAAGGTGTAACTATCCAACCTATAAAGGCACGACACCTGTCCCACTACTCTCTCTCTCTCTCTCTCTCTCTCTCTCTCTCTCTCACACACACACACAGCCTATAAAATAGCACACAATCCCTCATTATGGGGGATCGAGATATACTTTTTCTACCTTTAAGCTGCCAAACTCTGGAGTGAACTTGAAAGCTTGTAATCGTCATTCATCCATGGATTCTTCCCTTTAAAATTGATACAATCAGCACTACACCTATGGACGTAGGCATCACTTTGGGCTGAACCACGTAAATCTGGTTTTCATCTCTTTCTCTCATTCCTTTCTATAATTCTCTCTCTCTCTCTCTCTCTCTCTCTCTCTCTCTCTCTATATATATATATATATATATATATATATATATATATATATATATACACACACACACACACACACACACACTAGTTTTAGATAATAACACACTAATTTTAAGAGTTGAAGCCTCCCTGCCATGGATAACATCTTACCTTACCAACTTTCAAGTTTAGTTTAAAGATAGACACCCATAAGTAAATGCATGGAGTTTTTCCTTGGATTGTTTATATATGTTAGAAACATATTCAATTTCTTGCTTGAGGTGGTAATCCAGTAAGAAACCCGAATCATTACCAATATTGGAAGGTGTTAGATCATCCTCTAAATCATCCCAATTCCTTTTTATTCAACAAAGTCATGAATTTTAAAAATTCGTGCTGATATATCACCCATGATGATGTCCTCCATGTTATCAAGAAAAGGGACAAGCTGAAAATTATTCCCATTAGTATTCTGATCACGATGTGAAAATTTGAACTAGTTGGGATGAACTCTTGAGCTTCAGCATTTTACACAATTAGTTTATCTGAATTAGAGTAGCCCAATTCGTCCTTTTAGCAACTATTGAACCTATTAACTTGGGAGACGAATTCTCAGGCCCACTTGTAAGTGGTTCGCTAATAATAGAAATAAAGTCAAATAGTCCATCCACGTGAGTTGTGTAGGAGTATTTTCACGTTAAATTAAACCTAGATGAGTATCCTTAAATGAAATAATCTCGGGTGAATCAACTTAATCTAATGGTGCAAATTATCCAAAAGAATCTCGTTGTTTTCAGTCTACTCTGAGCTTAAGTCGTGACATAACTTTGATGTTGCGGTACCTAAGGTTTCTTGAGGAGATGCATTTGAGCAACTGGTATTTCTAAGATGAAGAAGGCATGACTGAAGTCTGTTGATGATATACGATATCACCCTAAGATGTGTTCAACTCAATTCCTAGGTCTATGTATTCATGGTGGATTGATACATCAACATATATGTATAGAAATTAAGTAGAAGAGATGAGAAATAATAAGAGGACACAGGTGTTTAAGTGGTTCGACCTTGGCATAGGTCCACTATGCAATGTGAGAAGTAATTTCACTATAAACATGGACTCAAAGTCATTGAAGGATTACAAGTTCTCTTTCTTTCTCTCTCTACAATTACACTTTAGCAGTATAATAGTAGGTAAACAATCATCGATCCCTTGAGAAGATGAAGTAATATGCCTTTTATAGTGTTGGGGGTGCGTAGTGTCACCCTCTGGCATGTATAGCCTACGTGTATGATGTAGATGAGTCAGTGGGAGAGCGACAGCTGTGTATCACATATGTAATCCATGATGACCAAATATTCCCCTCACGTGGGGCTAATTTAATGCAACGGTTTTAGTCACGTGTTCCATCATTACCCAAGTCACATGTTCTACGCAAGTGAGTGGTCTCGGTAAAATAAGGTCTCGGTTAGCCGAGACTGGTGAGGAAGCTCTGAAAGAGTACAGGGTCGGGACTGACATTTGAATCGTGATAAATATGGTCGATAATGGATCTCTCGCCTTGCTGAGGGTATATGAGGTCGACAGAAGCTAGTGTCAATACTTGATGATGCCGTGACCTAAGTCCAATAATAGCCTTTATAAACGGTGGTGAATGTCGTTGGGAGGATTTTTTACGGAGGTCGAGACCGTTTAAGCAGAGCCATTGAGACGTGGGGTCCATAATAGGATGAGCCTAAGGTAAACTGTGAGGGGGCATGCTGTAAGGTCGAGTCTTGGATAGACCGAGGTCAGACTTATGTAGATCAATCACTCCCTAAACCTTAGTCTACAATGCCATTGGGAGGCTGATGTGTAAAGTCATTTTTCATCTTGTAATTAGATGTCCCCTTAGTGTCAGAGCATGTCTTGGTGATTTGAGTGTAGTGACGCTCTTCCAGAGGCGTGTTTAAGTGTATAGCTGAAGTTTTGCTTCAACATCCCAAGTGGACACCAGTCACTCCACGGTTGGTATGGAATGCTTCCCAAGTAGTGGCGGTGGTATGTGTGTCTTTGGGACCTGTGCCCTAATAATTTTCATTTGGAAATTTCCCGCCACTTAATTTGGTTTACATACCAACTCTTTTTATTTCTTTCTCGTCTCCTTCCATTTTCTCCATTTTCGAGCTTAAACAACCAGAGTCTCTCTCTCTCTCCCCACTACTTCTTTCATTTTTCGGAGAGCTTCCTCCGCTTCTCTTACTTTTTCTGGTGTTTTTCTAGTTCTAGGTAACTCGCCTTTCCTCTTCTAGTCAATACATTAGTGTTTCTTTCCTGGTTTTTCATTTCTATTTTTTCAATAGTTTTCTTATTTTTTTGGCAACCTTTTTTTATAGTGCTAGGATCGAATTGAGTTTTTTTTATAGGTGTATTATATTAAATTTAGCATAACAGTTGGAATTTTTGGAAAGATTTTGGGTTTTTAGGTACGGGCTAAGATGTCTGATGAACTTTTCAATGTAATTGGTCGATGGGATTCTTGGTGTTCTTGATTGGATTCTTGTAAAATTGTTTAACTTCTTTTACGAAATCTTTAAGTTAAATGTGGTTAAATACCACTTTAGTTTTTCATGTGCCTAAGGATATACGAACTTAGAGAGGAGTTTCCCCATCTCAAAGAGCGTATATTACGAGAGATCCATAAAGCAGAGGCCGAGGCTAAGAAGAAGGCTGAAGCCGAGTCCAGACTTCCCTTGAACCCTATGCCCTTGTCTATTGTTCATCCCCCTTGGATCTTAACTTACCCCACTTTGGTCGAGCCTAGGGTTGTAATTTCTATGAGTGATTACATGTATGCTGTGTCATCTCAGGATTCTTTATCTACTTATTTCTCAAGCTATAGTCCTGATCATATTCCATAACCTCCCAATTATCGGTGGAGAGATAGGGTCAATTCTTTTGAGAAAGCTATAAGAGTTCCCAATGATCGGCTGGACAAGAGCGGAAAAGCTGAATCTAGAAACCATGGTCGTCCCACGATGTCGGCTAATCAACCAGACAATCATTAACCTAACATTTTAGATATCTCTGATGACGAGTCAACGGTTGAGGTGGCATACCACATGCCACTAATGGTTATTTCGATCTCGGCTATGATGGAGGCCGATTTTTCAAGTCGAGACTTGAGAAACCGAATAGGTTCGGTGTGTGATAATTGATTTAAATTAAATTAAATTCGCAAGATTCCAAGTAACCCTTATTTAATTCGAGTCTATTTAGAAACAACGCATAAACAAACAACTACGTGTGTGTGTGTCAAACCATAAATAAAGCATGCGACACAAAGTTAAGGAAAAATCCCCGCAGGGCAAAACCTTTTATTTCACTATAATAAGTAAATCGCAACTTACACAGATTACAATGAAATACAGTGACACACGAATATCCACAGGTGTCAGTCGGTGTCGGCAGCAATGAATCCACACGCAGCGAACCCACATGAACCTCAGTCCAATCAACAAAGGAAGAACCGCAACACTCCTCAATGACACGCAGCCATAAAACTTTGTAGAGACTCCCTCAGCAATGACACGCAGTCCTCGGTTGCAAAGATCTCTCCACAAAGGTTTGAACAAACACAAGGTTGTGTCCTTGGGTTACCAAAAAATATTCACAAAGGTTTGGCAATTGTGTGAATCAAAACATGAGTCTTGGGACTCAAAAAATATGAAGACTAGAGTAATTGGGACTCTCAAAAACGTCTTCCAAAGTCTTGCAAAACAGCTCCCCCGAAGTTGGCTTTTATAAGGAAACCAAAAGAGTTTTAAAACTTGGGGACTCTTGCAGCGTCAGGTACCCCGAACCGGTCCTGGGGTACCCCGAACCAGTTCCCCCCCGAACCGGTTCCCCATGCGGTTTGGGGTACCTCTCTGGCTGGGGATAAAAAAAATCAGCATTCTTTAAGGAATTTTCTCCATCTTGAAAAGGTCATAACTCCTTCACCGTAGCTCGGATTGAGGTGCCGTTTCTTCCAGTATCTTCTTTACGGCGACATCTTCAACTTTACAGTTGACCAGACCTCCGGACTATGGCTATAAAATTACAAAAATTCCCTTGAACTCTCCTATCGTGCCTTTTTTCACTGTTTTGACTTCCCTTGCGTACCACTTGCATTAAGTCCCTAAAATCGTGGAACGTGAAGTCGTTGAGGCAGATGTGGGACAAATTAATGGAGATGTTGAATGCTTGATTCACGGAATTCAGATAGGGTCCGTCATGTGAGATCGTGAGGTGACGTGCCAAATGTAGCGGCGTACGACATACACAAATGTAACATGTTGGACATGAGAAAAATGTCCTTACAAGACCCACATAGTCTAGCTTTCGTTGATGAAAAAGAGGGTGAGGATGAGGAAGAAGAGGATCTTGATACAAGATATGCCTCGTCTATTCTGAGAAATGTTTGGGAATCTGACTCAATACTTTAGAGGCACCTTTAAGGTGTGAAGTATTCCATTAGGCTGAGAGTCCCCTCTGAGGATGAGAGGGCTCTTAGAAACCAGGTTGAGGGTGAAGTTACCATTTATGAGCAAATGTTTAGGATAAGATTTCGTCTGCTGAAACATCTCAATATCAGGGCTATCATTACTTGTATTAGCCTTTCTCTTACCCAACTGATCCCCAATGCATGGAGGATACTGCTTGGAGTTGTCCAACTCTAGAAAATTGCATATGAGGTCAATCTTTTGGTGGATATATTTCGTGCCAGTTATACCATTTCTACCACCAAGGCTGTGCGATGCTACTTCCACTTCATAGCTCGGCATTTCGATAAAAAAACTTGTTCGCATCAACCCAGAATTCCAACCATAACTAGAAGTCTCAGTATTTCTTTATATCCGGTAACTGGGAGTTCCACATTAATGTCCCTTCTGGCATCGACGAGCCGAGGGTCCCTCAAACGTGGGGTAATGTAACCATGTCGTCCAAACTAGACCCCGACTTCAACATTTATGCTAGGACGAGCATCGATATTATGCACACTTTCGATAAGGACAAAGGCCTTGTCATCTTTGAGGATCTCATGGATCCTGAGCTGCTTTCCAGCACTGGGTTAAGGGTTGACCCCCTTATTGAATGACGTAAGTTTCAATAACTTTTAACTTTACTGTCGTCTTTTTATTATCTATTGATGCTAATACTAATTTACTTAACTTATTTGCATACAGTCCATAAGGAGTTTATGATCAAGTGTGGTAGATGACCGCCCCAATTATAGGAAACCTCTTTTCTCATCTTTCAGGGAAGACGACTGCATCGACATGGCCTTAGTAAAAAATGATGACTATCGGTTGAAAGATTATCGAGGCGTTTAAGAAGAGAAAGGAGGTACCATAGGGCGCTTCCACAAACCCTTCACCCCAACCCCAATAAAATAAGAAGAAGGACGTTCAATGATCCCATTATCCTGACTAGAGATGATACAGCCATTGTCGTTCATCTTGCTCAACTGAGCATGATCGTTGACTCCTTGCTTGGCAGTCAATGGAGGGTCTGGGAGGCCATTACCGCAATTGTCCCCGAATGTGAAAATCCCTATTTTGACACCCAAGATCCCTCTCGGGTCTTCAACTTTGCTTTCACAGGGCCACCTAAGTAATAATTATTATCTTTTCTGTTATGATTGGTTAATTTTTATCCAAATGTTGTGTCTTCTTTACTAACTCAGATTCTCAATTAGTGGATTTTCTGCTAAGACTAGTTAATTTTAATCTAAGTGTTGTGTCTTCTTTACTAACTCACATTCTCATCTTGCAGTCTGTGATAATTCTTTAAAACATTCAACTATGGGTAAGCAAGGCCGACCAAATGGTTAAGGGGGACGAGAATGCCCTATCCGAGAACAATAATTTAAAGGAGCAGCTGGGAAAAATCAAGACTGACTACGAGTACAAGGCTATCGAGCAAAGGGAAAGGCACCTAGAGAGAATGAGGACAATGAAGCTTGAACTCCAGGCTAAAATTAACAACCGGAATGAGCGGCTGAAGGAGCAAGTCAAGGCTGAGGATGAAAAGATCAAAGCGCCAGTTCTGAAGGCTCTTCCAGACTTCAAAGAGTCCGACGAGTTTTATGACTACAACATTCAATAGTTGGATAAAGGCGCCAAGTCTGCATGTCATCGAGTATCCAATATGCACACAGACTTGGCCTCTTCTGACCCTCAACTGGCCGAAGTTCTTGCCTCATTTAGCTTGGGATCCTAAAATTGTGGAGGACCTGAACCATATTTAGGTCGAGGTTGAATCTTTGATTGTGGCAGTCAGATAACGGTGGCGGATCCTGAAGTGGACCAGAGGGTCGTGGGTGACCAAGAGGGTAACACTACCGACCCTCATAAGACTCTTTTCGTCACGTCATAGACCGATCGTTCGTTGGTCGAGAATTCTTATTTTTTTCTACTGGGTGACCGCCTGTGATCTTACACCTTTTTTATTTTGTGACCTCGTCTCTTTTTTGAACAATTTTATCTTTAAACACCATCTGTAATAATTCTTCATTTTCGCTATTTTGAATACTATTTATGTCATTTTAGTGTATAATACGTCTGAACAATTGCTGAATGAATGCAAGTTGAACATCGTCTCATATGGATTGGAACTTTTAGTTATCAATTCTCAATGAATGGAAGTTAATACTTTTGTAACAACTTTTGTCTCTAATTTAATTTTTTTACCAATTATTGGTGTCTTTCATCACCAATTGTTGATTTTATGTAGTGATCCCCTCCTCTCGGCTTTATTAGAAGGATATGTTGGAGCCGAGACTCCTCAATCGTTCTCAAACCGCCGAGAGAGATTTGTAAATTTATTCCACCATAGTAAATGATGTCACCGACAACCATACTTAAATGATTTTTACCTTCACAACTTAGAGTCGTGTTTTAATGAAGTGTCTCCTAATCGACGTTATTGGAAGGATATGTTAGAGCTGAGACTCCTCAATCTTTCTCATACGTCCGAGAGGGATTTGTAAATTTATTCCACCATAATAAATGATGTTACCAACAATCATATTTAAATGATTTTTACCTTCACCACTTAATGTGATGTTCATGGAGTAATCCCCCCTCTCAGCTTTATTGGAAGGATATGTTAGAGTTGAGACTCCTTAACCATTCTCGTATCGCCGAAAGAGAGTTATAAATTAATTCACCATAATAAATGATATTACGAGCAACCATACTTAAATGATTTTTACCCTCACCACTTAACATGATGTTCAAGGAGTAATCCCCCTATCGGCGTTATTGGAAAGATATGTTGGAGCCGAGACTCCTCAACCATTCTCGTATCTCTCAGAAAGAGTTATAAACTAATTCACCATAATAAATGATGTTACAAATAGCCATACTTAAATAACTTTTACCCTCACCGCTTAACGTGATGTTCAAGGAATAACCCCCACTTTAGGCATCATTGGAAGGATATGTTAGAGCCAAGACTCCTCAACCATTCTCGTATTGTCGAGAGAGATTTATAAATTAATTCATCACAATAAATGATTTTTTATATTTAGGTATCGTACAAACCAAACTGGGAAAAGAATGATACAAAAGGAGTATGTGGAAAGACTTATTATTTTTCTCATTATAATCCTTCATCCATATATAACCAAATACATCTTTAAAACACAATATTTGACACAATTTCTTAATAAAATTGGAAGCGACACATTGGGGTTTAAAACCATTGATATTGACGGACTATTGGTAGTATCTATTTAGCTGATCCTCATTCCATGGATTGGAGAACGGCTCACCTTCAATATTTTCAAGTCGAAACATGCCCGATTCGACTTCTTATATTACACTATAAGGCCCATGCCAATTAGGGTGTAGCTTATTGGCTTTTTGCCAAATCGTCTTCAGGACGAGATCTCCAATGGATATAGGTCGGGACTTCACCCTTTTATTATAGAACTTGATCGCTCTATGATGATATGAAAATTGTCCAATCGCGGAGTTTTCTCGTCTTTCCTCGATTAAGTCCAAATATAAATTTATTTCTTTAAGATTGGCCTCCGGATCAGAAGTCTGTACTATGTGGCTTGGGAGTACAAATTCGGTTGGAATTACTGCCTCAGATCTGTAGGCAAACATGAATGGCATCTCCCTCGTCGAGGTTATCTTGGTAGTCATGTAGGCCCATAAAACTCCATACAGTTCGTCTACCCACTTCCTTCACATCCTCGAGGTTCTTCTTTATTCATCTAAAATTGTTCTGTTTGTAATCTCAGTTTGGTCGTTGACTTGAGGTCGGCCGAGTGAGGAGTAAAATTGTTTGATGCCAACCCTCGTACAATATGCTTCTAAGGACTTATTCTTAAATTGTTTATCATTATCTGATATCATGGTGTTGGGCAGGCTATATTGATAGATGATATTTTTCCATATAAATTTGAATGTCTTCACTTTAGTGCTAGTTATCATTACTTCAGCCTCCACCCATTTAGAAAAATAATTAATTATTATGATCAAGTACCTGTAATTCCATGTTGCCTTAGGAAGAGGGCCAATAGAGTCTATACCCTAAGTTATGAATGGACATGGGGTTATTATAGACGAGAGTGGTTGATGGGGCTGATGAGGCCAAAATGCTGACACTTGTCACACTTTTTAACATACTTCGTCGTGCCTTTAGCAATCGTTGGCTAAAAATACCCCTGTGTGACAATCCTTTTGGCAAGAGATTGGCCTCCCACATGACTCATGCAAGACCCTCCATGCACATCTCGGATAACATACTCCGTCTCTAAGGGATGAACACATCGAAGCAATGGGAAAAGGAAACATCTCTTACACAGGACGTCACCTATGATGGTGAACTTAGTTACCCGGAACCTAATCATCTTCCTCCCAGCCTTTGATTATGGAAGCTTCTTGTCCCTAATGTACTCAATTATAGGGTCCATACAAGACTCCCCCATATTCAAGTTGAAATAGAAATTCATGTTGCTCTCATCCCCTTCAATGCTTGACTTTAGCAATATTTTAATAGGCGCATAATGCATAATATCTATTCGGGATGCATAATCTTTGTTCGGGTTATAGACTCGCTAACGCATTAGCTTTGTTGTTTTCTAACCTTGGGATCCTCTTTACTTTAACCTCATCAAAACTTATCAATATTTTCCTCACTCTGGCTAAGTATTTTGCCATATTTTCATATTTTGCCTCGTATATTCCAAGTACCTAATTAACAATCACCTGAGAGTCACTGTGAGATATCATTTGGCTGACGTTAAGTGCCTTTGCCAGGGAGAGGCCTGCCAATAAGGGCTCGTACTCAGACACATTGTTTGACGCTTTAAAATTGAACTACAAAGGATATTCGATGTATTTTCCATTTGGGGCGATAGTATCAAACCTTCTCCACTGCCACTTTTACAAGACGAGCCATTAATAAACAAGCTCCAAAGGGGTCCTTTTTTTGTAAAAGGACCCTCATCCAATATCCCTTTCTTAATCAAGAAATCTTTCTCCACCATTCGATTTGTAATATCGGCATGTACCTTCTCGACCACTACCTCTTTTTGGACACACGATGGCCCTTCAACCTCTTCTTAGACTCCATTATCATCACCATAACCAAGGTGAATTCGGCCACAAAGTATGTTAGTGCCTTCCCTTTAATTTCACTCCTTGGCTGGTAAATGATGTCAAACTCACCTAGCTCCACTGACCAAGCCATTAGCCTACCTGATTTATCGAGTTTATGAATGACTTATCTCAACGGAGTGTTAGTTAGCACCACCATAGTATGCACCTGAAAATAGGGCATTATTTTTCTTGAGGCATGTATCAAGTCATACGCTAGCTTTTCCATCTTTCGATAATTCAGTCATCCCCCTTGCAAAGCTTTGTTATTGAAGTACACGAGCTTTTGGACTCCATTATCATCTCAAAATACAGTTGCGCTGATGGTTGACTCTGAGACGGCCATATATAAGAACAACTTCTCTAATTGCGCAGGTCGAGATAGTAGCATGGAAGATCCGAGGTAAACCTTCAAATCTTGAAAGGCTTTTCACATTCCTCGTCCCAGACTAAATCCTTTCTTAAGATTTTAAAAAATAGCAAAAACTTATCGATCACCTGAGAAATAAAATGATTCAGGGCATCCAGTCGTCCCGTCAATCTCTAAACATCCTTAATAGTCTTTGGTGTTTGCATGTCTATCAGTGCTTTAATATTGTAAGGGTTTTGCTTTATACCTCTTTGATTCACAATAAAGCTATAAGAAAGTTCAATGCGCCGACCTTGAAGACACACTTTTCTGGACTCAACTTCATTTTATATTTTTCCATCGTGTCAAAAGTTCGTTCCAAGTCGGCTACGTGCATTTTGGCTTTCAAGATCTTCGTCAACATATCGTCCACATATACCTCCATGGTTTTTCCAATCTGATCTTAGAACATCTTATTGACCAACATCTAATAGGTTGCCCCTACATTCTTCAGGCCGAAAGGCATTACTTTAGCAGTAGGTTCCTTTATCAGTGATAAAGAAAGTCTTTTGAGCGTCTTCTTTGTGCATGAAAATCTGATTATACTCGGAGTATGCATCCATAAAGCTCATGAGCTCATGTCCGGCCGTGTCGTTAACCATTTGGTCGATCCAAGGTAAAGGAAAGATGTATATTGGGCAGGATTTCTTGAGGTCTGTGAAATCCACGCACACCCTCCACTATTCTGTTTTGGTAAAATGACGACATTAGAGAGCTAATCAGAGTATTGGACATGTCTAATGAAGTCTATTATCTATAATTTTTTGACCTCGTCTTAGATAACCTCATATTTATCTCTGGCAAAGTTTCGGCACCTCTGCTTTACCGACTTAGCACTCTCATCTCTATTGAGCCAATGCCAGATAATATCGGGGTCAATCCCCGGCATATCCCCAATGTTCCATGAAAATATTCTCTGCCTTTCTTTCATAAGCTTTATTAATTCCTTCTTCACTTCATCTTTCAGGGACGAACCAATTTGGATGGGACTTTTTGGCTCGTCCTCGTTGAGGATGATGGATTCTACCTCCTCGACGAGTTTCCCTTTTTAAGCTTTCTCACGTCCTTTGGATCAAGGGTGTCAATATTATATGACACCGTATTCCTCTTATGAGCTTCTCTCTCCTCGAATAACATTCTCGAGCTTCCACCTGGTCACCTTGTAATTCCCCTACTCTATAAGGAGTCAATGCTTTCATTATCTGGTGCACAGTGGATGGTACGACCTTAAATTTTTCAGCACCACTCTCCCCAAAATAATGTTATAAGCCGAGAAAATATGCCCGTACATCACAAAGAAGCTAACTTTCCTGGTTAAGCACCTCGGCCAGGTGCCCATACAAATATTCATCACATATACTCCCAAAGTATGGACCTTTTCTCCACTAAATCCGATCAAGGGTTGATAATACGGGACAAATATCTTCTTGCTCAGTTTGAGGCCCTTAAAATAATCATAGAAAATTACATCGATCGAGTTTCCCCCGTCGACAGAATACGAGCCACACCATAGTCGTCGACTCGCGTATTAATGATAAGAGGGTCATCAGAGGCCATTATTCCCTTAAAATTCAGTCTTGATACTGTCCATAGCTTGCTTGGCTTTGCTTCGATCTCGGCAGAGTTAACCTCAACCCTCTTAGGTTCTACCTTTGCTTTGACCACATGAGCCTTTCTATCTACTAGCTTGATGTCCCCACTAGGTAATCCACCAATATCATCTTGACATCAAAGTAAATCATACATAAAGCTCCTATTGCAACTGGGATTTTGGCTGGAAGGTCGGGATTATCATCTACACTATCGTTAGACTCTTCTTCATTCTTATTTCCCTGCACTTTCTTTCTTATCTTATTGCCCTATCATCCCGTGTACTTTCTTATTCCTTCATATTTTTCACCATTCTTTACTTTCTGAGCTTCCCATGCTTCAAAGTTTATCTATCTCTTCTTTGAGGGCGAAGCATTTGTCTGTCATGTGGTCGTGGTCGTGGTCTTGGTGGAACTCGCACCACTTTCTTTTATCTCTTTTGTGGGGTGTAGGCTTAAACTTTTTGGCCATTTCAGCTATCTATCATCTTTAATCTCAAACAGGATCAAATCCAGGCTTACAGCTAATGGGTTATATCTGGAAAATTTATCATCATTCGACCTCTTCTTCCCCTCTTTATCTTTGCTCTGGCCAGACTTACCATTATCGGTCTCGTTTATATCCCTCTCTTTATCGCCATGGCCTCCTCTGCATTCACAATTTTCCCGACCATAGCCAGAAGTTCTCTTACTGCTCTACATACAGTATGGGATCTATCTTACCATCATATCTGGGCGTAATAATTGGAGGCTTAAATTTAACGGGTGTTGGATAACTCACGATGGACGGGACGAAGGGAGATCCTCTCACGAGGTCCTTATAGAGAGGATTCTTAGATCTTATGATTTCTTTTAATTGGTATTCTAATCGATGGATGGATCCTTTCCACGGTTAGTCTCCCGATTCATCTTTAACAACGACAGATTTAATTATTCACTCCTAACTTTAAGACGAGCTATCTTCTTGAGAAGTATTCTCGACCTGGACCAATCTCGTGAAGCTTGTCCTAGCTCTGGCTGAACACTGTGCTCCTCTAGTAACCAATCAGTTCGATTCATCCTTGGGTATGTCACGCTCCTTGGGTCTGACTGGTTATTGGCACCATATTTTTCGTGGGTCCAACCGATTAAAAGTTGACCTCTATTTAGCCTTTCCAACGCGTTGGGCCTTTTTTCGAAGAAGTATTACTAATCATCGTAGCTGGTCGATCTGAGGCAAGAACTAGAACCAGGGTGATATGATCTATCTTCACACGATTTGAAATTTCAAGATGTGCTTATATTATCTCACAACCTCGGGTTTAATCTCATGGGGTATTAGAGGGCATGTGTTCTGTAGACTTGCCTCATGTCTGTATAAGGTGCGGGAGGTGGCATTTCACCTCTACTTTCTGAAATCTCTCGATCGTCTAAAGCGGCAGGAGTTACTCTGGATACGTTATGTCCATCTTGGAGCATCTTTATCAACTGCTTGACGCACTTTTATATAGCCTTCTAGCCCTTCGTCGGGCTCATAAGAATCCCTTGTATTTCATCCACTTCCACGAGGGTGGAAGGTGGGTGTGATTCTATCATATGACTGCTTTCTAGGGTTTTTTTCGTTCCCAAAAATTTCAATTTTTTGGAGTAGAGGAAAGAGGATTTAAGAATGGGTAGGAAACAACAATGGTTGTCGGTTCCCACAGATGGCGTCAATTTGTTATCATCTAAAATTGGTTTATGAATTTTATGTCTTAGCTGGGTGATTTCCAATAATAAATAATAATAAATAAAAAGATTAAGTTATGGGATCGCTAGATTGGGAGAGAGAATGGGTTTAGAGACAAATAAAGAAGACAAAAAATTACGTGGATCGGCCGAAAGAGGTGCCTACCTCCGCAGGTGCAGGGATTGTATTATTATTAATGTCCGAAAATCACCGATGAAAGGGTAAATATAAGTTCTAGTTTGTTCTTTCTCTATAGGGTTTTTATATAGCCTTTAGTGAGATAATTCTTGATCCCTTATCCCATGGGATTTAGTGCTACATATAGTTAGTTATCAGAGAATATTAAGGGACAAGTGGAGTGCCTTTATATGTCAGGTAATTACACCTTTTACACATAATGGGATAGGTAAGGATGAGTTTGTTACAACACAATAAGAATGGGAAATAGTATAAATTTCTCACTTGTACAAACAAGGTAAATGTGTCATATGATCTTCCATCATGTGCGTAAGCTGGTGCAAGGGTGGTATTGACTCAGTCAACTAACACCGTGAGAATAGTGATGGGATGGTTAACGGGATGGCAGGGCCGAGCAAGCGTATACCTGAGCCAAGCATATCTTCACTTGGGTGAGAAGAATAAATTGATGAGGTCTACTTCTTTATCTGCCTTCAAAGAGGCCGCGTGGAATTCTCTGAAAGGTCCACGCAGCGTTCTACACTTATGGTATAACATAAATAATATGAGATATTATGGGGTTCTTACAATTAACAACTTGGACATAATTAGTCCCATGGCATTTCAATGAGGTCGATAAAGAGGACAAATCGGGAGTGATGTTCTGAGTTTCACCAATATCAGGGAACCAAGAGGTCGGTGAATATGTAGGATGCAAAGCGATAGTGGATGTAGGAATGACCGTGAAATTTGTAAAGGGTGGTGGCCCATTGTTATAGCGGTGATGATACACATCAGCAGTACTCTCCAAGTCCAAGACTTCAAGAATTTCTGCCGATTCATATTCTTGGAAGATTCATATTCTTAGATTAAGAGTACTTTTCCCAACCTCTTTGAAGCATCTTTCGCGTGCCGAAGTTCTCACAGAATTCAAAAAAAAAGAACGGTTTATCCCAAATCTTGGTACCCAATTCATATCCGGTAATTCCCCACATTTTTTTTATATCAACTCTATTATGGACTTACAAATATACCTTGTTGCACATTTGCACTTTCATTATTGATTCATATTATTTTTTTCCCACTTATATTTTTATTGTTTACTTTAAGAATTGACCAATAATTATTTTCAAAGACAATTTCTCATATGGTACAATTAATATTTTTGATTAAAGATTTTTATATTAATTATTCGATCTCCGTGTAAAAAAACTGTGGCCTTTTTCGTTATCTATTTTTGAGGTAGCTGTATAATAATATATTTATACAGTTTTTGTAAAAATATAATCAAGGTTCCTAGAAAGTGTAGTTATGTGTGAGAGAAAAGAAAAAGGCATAAACAAACAGAAAATTTTATGCAATCTCAAGCGGGAGACCTTGATAAATTTGTTTTAATCCATAAACTCCCAGAAAATGATTACGAGGAACGAAGTAATATGAATGATAATGCAATTGAGAGATTTATTTCAGAGATGAAAATATCTAGATATTTTTTACCAGGCGAAACAAAAAATGCAATTGATGTGCTGATGCTTGCATGAACAGTAGCCCTGATTTAACTAGTCTTTGTGGCGATCGATTGGGTTATGGTGGACTTGAGACAAACTTGGTCCATTTTCGCACGAGGATTGCTCAATTTTGCCCAATTCAGCATAAGACTTTTGGGCCAACTCGGCAATATGGGCAATTTCAATTTACTTTTTAGCTTGAATAGGCTAGCTAAAGGGCAAATCTTTCTTCAACCTCTTATATTCCTGAGAAACAATGTCAATAACCTAGGGCACTTTTTCATCCACCTTAGGCAACTTCTCAGACCCCTTAGACTTCATGGGGTCAACCGCCTCGACGGTTTTAATAGTTGGAGATGAGGGCTTGTCCATAAGGTTGGGAATTTTTCTCTTACTCGTGATTGTCAGTGGGGAAGAAGTGAAGACAAAAGTATCTAAAGTTTTAAATGAAGAAGAAGGCCCAAGAACTTGATTAACTCCAATGGACTCTTCAGCTGAGGAAGTGGAAACTAGATCGTTCTCCAAGTCTAACGCAACTGAAGGTAAAGCAGTGGTGGGACGAGAAGCAAATGAGGTTTTGGAGCTCTTATACTCCAACAGCACAGAAGCTGATTGGGGGTGTTCACTTCCTATTCTCTGATTAAGTCCCCACAAGAACTTGAGTTCAGTAAGATCAATCTCCCCTTCTTTGGGATACCTCCTCTTACTATTCTCTACATTGAAAGCACCAACAATGTGAATTAGAAGACATCGGAAATGAAAATCTAAAAGGGAATAGCAAGTAATGAAATAATAGCCCATCCCACGCCTTGATTGGGGACATCTGGGACCATCATAGGCCACTTCAGTAGGAATAGGAGAATATTGATAATTCTTGACCACTAAACCATAATCACAATAGTCTTTATTCGAATCTGGGAAGTTTAGTATTATAGCCCTATTTTCTTTCCCAGTAGTCAAATAATAAGTTTCCTCGCCAACAGTAAACCACTTATAGCAATACATTAACTATGGAATCCCAGTATGGGTCCAATAGAGTTCATTCAACTCGTTTACACCATACATAACTCTCTATGTATTGGGGGCTACTCTGGGGACTAAATCAAAATGTTGACATAAACTAAGAAAAAAAGGGTTTGGTGGAAATTAAATACCACACTTAGATATGAATAAAGTTGGGATCCAATGACCCTCGACCAAAGATTAAACGTTAATGGGACCAATGGGCATCTCCAAGTCTACCCAAGAAGCGATTTTATTTTTCTCCCTAAACTCCTCTAGGGAACCCTCATTAACGACGTGAATCATGATTAAGAAAATAAAATAGAAAGAAAGAAATGGAACTTACATAAATTCAAGGATTCAACAAGAACTAAAGAAAATGGAAGCCGATGTTCTCGTAAGAAATAGTTTGAAGACAAAGAAATGGCGATGATTCAGGAATTTTGAGGTAAAGTGAGAAGGGGGAAAGCTTCATCACTTTTATAGCTTACCTCAAAAATGGAAAAATCAATGACTACATGTCCCAACAATTGACATTCTTACGAAGGCACAACTTCATACGGTGAAAATATCAATGTACCCTTTGGCGATTAGCTAATTTTTAAATTATTTATAAAAATTCCACTCTCAAACAGTGCCGGTAGACATTTTTACAAGTATGGGAGGTCGGCTGCCGACCAGACACCCTAATAGCCTACCGAACAATTCCCTGAAGAAAATACTCCATACTTTCATGCAAGCATCAAGCATGAAGCATTAAAAAATTATACTTCCACATAGACCAATGATGAGTGTACACCTATCATCCAACATGCCCGACCAAACAGTTTAAAATGGATTTAGAGACATTTAGTCGGCTATGTTGCCGACCAACACTAGAAGGCCAACAAACTGGAATACTAATCGTTGCTCGAACGAGAATGCCGACTACCTTAGTACAACTAATATCTTAGTCACTATATACAAATGTAAATACCTGAAAATATAAAGACGTTCCATCTTTAGGGTTTTGAACCCTTATAAATCTATATCCTCCCCCAGCTAGCGGGGACAAGTCAATTATCGTATATGGTAACAACTATAATTTTTTGACACTGAGTTGAAATTACGTCTGGTTTGAATACATGATAAGATAATTCAATTATATACATGTTGGTATTTTGAAATACACTAAATTATACAATATGAAATATCAAATATTCCTTGAAATTGAATTGTATGCTAAAACTTTCTTGAAATGGTCATAAATTCTTCGCTTAAGATTTTATTGACACACGATCGGAAGCCACGAGAAGAAAATTTGATGATATACATGCTATTACTTTTATAATATCCAAAATACGGAGTTTGAAATGATCAAATTACCTTTGAAATTGCGTCTTACGTTGAAGCTTTCCCGAAACACTTCCAACTTCACACTTTGCATCCCCAATAGCATATAAACATCAAGTACAAAGGTTATCCGATATAAGATATTAAATATAATACTTAATGGACACATGAATGCTAAAGTGAAAAAGAATAAAGGGTACTAAATGCAATATTCATCACTGATCACACCCCCTAACTTACAAATTGCTAACCCTAGCAATAAAGCACAATGAATATGAGCAAAAGAGGCAAACAAAATGGAATATATATATATATATATATATATATATATATATATATATATATATATATATATATATATATATATATATATATATATACACAATTAATAAAAAAATACTTTTGCGAGAAATACGATTGCAATTAGCATATGCAATAAGTTGTTAAACCCCTATGTTAACCTAGTGGACGAGTGTTGTCTCATGAGGGTTTTCAATAATGAATTCCAGAAACATCAAGTTTCCCTAAAATAATTGTCCATGCTTCTTGAAATCATGAAAGTGTGTGATATGGAGCATAAATGTAATTTTTGATTTAGTTGAAACTCTTATAATTAGGATAAATTTTAAAGCCCGCTCAACTCAAGTCTCAGTAGGTATTAGACATAAAAAATGATATGAGATTAAAATGGTGTAAAACTCCAGACATATGGGCCTAAGGAGTGATTATAAGTAAAGCTAAGGTCGCACGCATGACAGTGATGCAAAACGTTAAATTTAAACTAAAAAAACGTAATCTCGTGAAATATATCGTTCATTGAAATAGGTGGAACAAACCCTAGCGGCTTATTTCAATCACATTGATTTTGAAATATAATTTACTCGAGGATCACATAGGACTTTCATATAGTTGTAAATTAAGATAGGTGAGTTTTATGAAATGACGGGACGTGGCGTGCTAATATAGCACTATATTGTGGTAAATGCCATCAAAGTAGGTTGGTTAGCCCCACTAATTGACTTGGTCAGTTTAAGTGACTTTGACTTGGTGGCAACATCATTGTGCATTTGTATACAAGTTTGGACGTGGCATGCTAATGAAGCACTCTACATTGTGTTCCACATTGGTTACCAAATGTGAATGAATTCACCTGGACACCTCAGATATATTTTATTTACTTAATTTCATTTACATCATATCTATTTGCATTTGCATTCTTATTAAATGGAAGCATTCGTTATTAACTAAACTTATTTTTTCTCATCTGCAGTTATGGTGGTTCGAGTACCTGCAATGCATGCACCATTTGATAGATGATAAGCATGACAATGACATTATACCCATGCATCTACGATGGGGCGGGGTAAAATGTAGGTCTCGTGGGTGAGGTTCATCGCACTCTCTTTGACAACCCGAATATAATTATGATTAATTAGTCTTTAAATCATGTTTAGCTTATGTGACATGAGAAATGTGTTATTAATATATATAATTTTAGATAACTATGTTTACTATAATCCTACTTTAATAAAGCATGAATTATCGAATTAGTTACAAACACAAAATTTTGAAGCTTTCGATAGGAATGTTCATGTTGGAGACCAGTTTTGACCGTCATAATATAACAATTGATTTAAGGTGAAAACTAGATGGTTGTAGATATATGAATTGGGTTTGTAACACCACAAAAGGTGTGTGAAACAGAGGTTCGGGTAAAGAGTTATGCTTAAATTATGAAACAGGGGAAAATGTGTCCCTTCGTTAAGTAGTATATTGTCTTATTAGTATAACAAATGGTTTGTTTTGATTGGTTGGAAAGGAAGGTGGGTTTGGCAGACTTTAGAAACTTGAAATAACCTCCTCCTTTATCATATTTCATCCATTAAAGAGTTTACCTTGAGAAATGAGAATCAGTAAGTTTAGGAAGAAAAAAAAGTGAAGAGAAAATTGGAGAAAAATCCGTAGAAATTACGTAAAAGTCCCTAAGGTAATTATATCCGTAAATCTTGTTTTTTTTGTATTACTGATTGATATGATAGAAATCATCATTTTTATACTAAACTTTAAGGCCTTGATGTATATGTACGGTTAGATGCAAGGTTAAGCTAAGTTGAATGTGTAAACCCTTAAAATTGCTTCGTTTAGAAACCTTGTGTATTCCAACTTCTATTTATTTTTGTATACTTACTCGAAATTGAGTAATTATAATTGTAGGTTAAAATAGACTCGTATATGTATACCATATCCGAAAATTATGTAAAAATACCAAGAAATGAATATTGGGTGATAGTTTGAAGTTTTGGTATAGAATCTGCCCCAAAAGTGTAAGTATGCATACCATGTGTTCGATGTTTTGCTTGGCATAGAAAATGAACCTTAAAAATTATGAAACTTTAATTTTTTTTATTATTTGATATGTTTATTGAAATTTTATGGAAGATCGTAGAAATTTATGATGTAGAAAAATTATGATAATTTTTGGAAGTTGACTGAACCATAGAGAAGCCTATAGGGCAGATTTGCTATGTAGTAAAAAAATGGGAATATCAATTGTTCAAAAAGTAGCTTCACTGTCCACTCATCTATTCATAGAAGAAGGGTCTCAAAAATTAAATCCATCACTTCTTTTAAAATGAAGCCAATTCCTCTCAAATATCTGGGATGTCCTATATTATATGGGAGGATCAAAAGCTTACACTTCTCAGATTTGGTTCATAGAATTAGATCCTAGATGGAAGGATGGAAGTCTAAGTTCTTATCCATGGATGGAAGGAGGAAGCTTATCAAATCAGTTCTGGAATCTATCCCTCTCCATTCTATAGCAGCTCTAAAGCCTCCTAAAAAGATTCTCTACTCAATTCAGCAAATTTTCAGTAATTTTCTTTGGGGTTCTTCCAAAGAATTTCGCCCAAAACTTCATTGGTTAAAATGGGAGTCCTTGTGTTTTCTAGTTTAAGAAGGTGGTTTGGTATTCAAATCAATGGAAGATATTTTCAAAGTGTTTAGTACGAAAATGCGGTGGTCTCTTAGATCTTCTACTTCTCTTTGGTCTGAATTCTTTTTTGCCAAATATAAAGATTGCACTTCCAATAGTGGTTCAAATGTATTTAAGAATATTCAAGCTATCAAAGAAGATATTGACTATCATATTACTACTATACATGATTCTATTTACTGGAAGCTTACTACAGATGGTAATTTTTTTTCTAAATCAGCGTGGGATGTATCTAGATCTGTCAAGCCATCTTCATTTATCTGCAAAAAAATATGGAATAGTTCTTTTCCATCAAAAATCTCTTTATTCTTATGGAAAATTTTCACAAAATAGTTCCAGTTCATGCTATAATTCAGAAGAAAGGTATTCATTTAGCTTCTATATGCTCTTGTTGTCATGCTCATTTAGAATCTATTGATCATTTATTTATTTATGGTTCCATAGATGCTGTTGTTTGGAAACATTTCGCAGATTCTCTTGGCATTAAATTTTCTTTATTATCTTTGAATAAAATGCGGATGTTTTGGTGGTTAAGATCTCATTCCACAAATTTTATTCAATTCCTCCTATCTATAATTCCGGGGCTCATTTTATGGGCTATTTGGTTGAGTAAGAATTCAAGTGTTTTTTATAATGTTCTGATGGGTATTAAGCAGATTATTTCCAATGTTTATTGCATAATCTCTGACATATCTTCAAACAAATGCTTCTATTCCAAGGCTTTTCTCTATGAGGATATCATCAGGTATTTCAATGTAAAAGTATGCTCTAAGGCCCGATCTATGGAGGGGATTAAATGGTTAAAGCCAAATGAAGGAATTTATAAACTTAAAACAGTTGGGGCTGGTAGAGACAATCCAGAGGCTTCAGGTTCAGGAGGTATCATCAGAGATCATCAAGGAAATCTTATTCATGCCTTTTTCTGCTTTTGAAGGTTCTATCTCCAATAATAAAGCAGAATGTCTTGTCATCCTTAGAGGTTTAAAATTAAGTATTGATTTAAACATCAATAACATTATTTTAGAATCTGATTCTAATTTTTTTTATTGATATTTTATTTGGAAAGATTATTAAACCCCCTTGGCACCTTATTGAGTCTATAATGGAGATTCAAAGACTTACTCGTCAAGTATCTTTTAATCATTGCTTTAGATAAGCAAATTCAGTTGCTGACAGTCTGGACAATTATGGGATTTCTTCTCAGTCTTCTTTCCTTTTCAGACAGGTTAAGGATCTGCCACACATTGTTAGAGGTTTCTTTAATTTGGATAAATAAGGATTTCCAAATATTAGAGCATTATAGTCATGAGAATTTTGATTTATGTTTTATCAAGATTATTTCTCTCATTCGTTGTAAATGCCACTTTGGTAGGGTTGTTCTACCATCATTTAATAAATTAGTAGTAGTTTTCTAAAAAAAAAAAAGAAACGGGCTTATCTTGCTCTAGAAAACTTGAAATGATGTGCCGTCTTTGTGTTGGAAACCTAATTTGATAAGGATCGGATTACCAAGAATAAATTAAAGTATGCTTGGGCTATAATTTAGATATGTTGAATATCATAACATAAATTTAGATAGAACTTCAATTATGATAAATGATTTGAACGGAATCTTATGATGCTTATGAATTGAGCTACGTTCAAGTTATTGTTTGGATTGTTAATATTCTTATGATGATACTAATATTATAAGAATGACAGGAAGGGAAGAGGAACCGGTTGAACAAGTGTCGGACAAAGGAAAAGGAAAAAGAAAAGCCTAATAAATTGCCAAGGTGAGTGTAGTTATGATTATTTCATATATAGATATAAAAATGATATGTTGGATTTAAATATAGCTCTAAGAGCATGTTTGGTTTGAATACTTCAGTATTCAGGATTTGTTTGGATATTCAAATATCCAGGATTTGTTTGGGTCTTATGATCCAAGATTTGAATTGGACAAAGATCCAATGATTTGTTTTGTCTTATGTTCCAGGATTTGTTGGAGCTTATGCTCCAGGATTTGTTATTGCCAACGGGCAGGATTGTTTGGATTTTATATCCACAGATTTGGTATAGAATTATTACTTCATTATAGGGAAGGAGTACCTTACTAAGCTTAATGCTTAATGTATATTATATTTAACCTTTTAGGTTTGTACGCTGCCAACTAGGATACTATATATTCAGTGATTTTGAGAGTTGCACCGTTAGAAAGAGCCAGGGTTTAGATTTGGGGATTTTATCATTGTCACACTGAGGATTTTACTACACTCGCACATTGTACGTATTGAGTTAGAGTGGTTTAACTTGATAACCGTAATAATTAATCATAGTATTGTATGCTCACTTAATTATGACTCTGATTTTAATTTTGTTATGATGCAAAGAATAACATTATTTTCATTATATACATTATGCATGAAAATGTTGATAAATGAATTATATTTCAAATGGGATGAAGATTATGATTTACTTATTATAAAAATAAATTATTAAAAATGGATTTTGGTTTGGGGTGTGACAATCTCGGTGTGGTTTGTAACTATTTGGATAAGAGGAAAGATGTGGATTTGATGTGACGAGATTGTGTTTTACATGTCCTTGAAGAGAAAAGGGCTATATTTTATTTAGTGGGGAGGGTATCCTCGTCTGGTGGGGGATCAGTATCCAGGGAACCACATTAGGTTTCCAATAGTCCCATACACTTTGCAGAGCGACATTTCATGCCATCAAGATCACCTAGAAAACACATACTACCGAGAGCCCAATTGATTATCTAATGTCATTGCTTACATAGATATTCACTTGGACTATGACACGTGGTGGAGGAAGTACGAGCAAAGATGATTGGTACCGCTAGTCTATTGAGTTGCTTGTAAGAGAAAAATTCACAATGCTCATTATTTTTTTTAGTTTAGTATATTCCGTTACACTTCTACATCATCATGTACATTCTCAAGAGATTCAAGTGAAGACAAGTTAATGACCAAAAGCAATAATCGAAGAATTGAGATCATCGCTATAATCATATGGAAAAGGTATATGAGGTTGATTTAGTGTAATCGATTTATTTAGGGGTATTTTAAAAGTGTTTGAAAACATAAAAAAAATCCAATTTTTTTAATGTTTTTGGAAAAATTTGCAAAGTCGTTAGAATGACATTGGATGTTGTTCGAACGAGTATACAATTCTCATCGAAATAACTTCAAACAAGACTCAAACGAGATAGATTTTGACAAACGTTGATCGCTCTGGAATCTCATTAGAAAGTTTGTTTGATGGGTGTTCGAACGAGATTAGGTACTTCGTTCGAACGATATGTACCTATCATGTTTATCTCGTAAAGATTTTTCTCCCTATATATAGAAATAAGAGCTTATAATTATAATCAAGACTTCTAGACATATTTTTGTGATCAAACTCTTTTGTCTTTCAGATCCAAACTCATTGGATGATTTGAGATCACTTCATCAAACCCTAAATAACACATCTCTTGTTCTAAACCTTGTGGAGTTAATCATCACTGCTGAAGATAGGAATAGAGTTTCCTGAGGCTGATCAGTGGACACTGAGGCAAGTGGAGCTTGTTGTGGGACGTTATTGGATCTGTATCGCTTGTCGTCAACAACAAGGAAGGAAACCATAATTGCATTACTTAGTATAGTCTAAATTTTGTAAGTCTATTAGTGTCAGCTTGTAATACCTAATTGTAATAGTGCTAGAAAAAAAGTTTTGCCTGAAAGGAATTTTCTTCTAAAATCTTGTATTTTGTGTTTATGGTTTGTTTTGATTCGAATTAGACTCATATGTCTTTCATGTTTAGGTTCACTTAATTGATTAAGATAAAATTTGGAGTTAATTGAATTTGGATTATGTGTGTGATCTAATCTACGATTTCTACCTATAACCGGACCACCCTACGAAACTCGCTTTCTCAAGTTGATATCAGTGCTTGTTTATACAAGTTATTTAGATGAATCCTGGTGGTTATATGGATAATTCATACAATAGAGAACCTTTGTTTAATGACACAAATTATGATAGATCGACGAGCACATTTGGCATGATGTGAAAAGGGGGTAGATTCCTCCTATTATGACTAATAAATATGTCATTAGTCTCAAGCCAGTAGCTAATTGAACTGAAGTTGATCTTAGACTATGCAATTTTAAATCCCGAGCTTTAAATGCTATTTTTGGTGTTGTCACTCCCAAGGAATTTCGTCGCATTATGACGTGTACCGCGTCTAAAGAAGCTTGGGACATCCTCCAACTTGCACACGAGGGTATCAATGCTGTGAAAGCTTATAAGCTTCAAAACCTCATTACACAATTCGAGACTATACCCATGCTTGAAACTGACACTTTTGATGAATATTATACACGTTTGTCAGGTATTGTGAATTCTAGTTTTAATTTGGGTGAGCAAATTCCGAAAGTGATAGTGGTTAAGAAAATTCTAATGTCTCTCCCATCTCGTTTTAATGTGAAGGTTACCGTCCTTAACTCTTTAGAAATTCTAGACACAATTAGGATATAAGAGTTCGTGGGTGATCTTCAGACTTATGAAATAGACATGTTCCCTGAAAACAAAAGGAAGAAGGAAAGAATAGCTTTAAAAGCTAAATGAAAAGAAAAGGTTTCTGACTTTGATTCCAAAATTGATCTAGATGATCTTTCCCTATTTGCTAAAAAAATTCAAAAAAACATCTCAAATTTAAAAATGAAATTTTTTCCAAATTGAAAAATAAAAATTCTAAAGAAGGTAAGAATGTTTTTTAGAATGGTCAATAGAGAGATAAAGGTGAGTACCCTAGGAAATTTGAATCGGGTCGATGTTATGAGTGTGAGGGGAAAGGTCATAAAGCCTATGAATGTCCCACTAGGCTTAAGAAACAGGGCAAAGGCAAAGCTCCATATAATTCCCCTCTAAGCGATAGCGATGTTGAGTCGGTAGACACACATGAACCTAATTTATCTGCATTTATGGCTAGTCATGTTAGCACTACTAGTATGTTTCACGCCGATGAGAAGATTTCTAAACATGATAGCCTCGATAATACGTCGAACCATTCTGGAGAGTTTGAGGGTAATGATTTGAGTGGGCGTGATGATTTGAGTGAAGAAGAATGTGGTCTCCAATGTGCATATTCCGAACTTTACACCGAGTCCTTAGAGACTAAAAATAAAAATAAAAATAAAAATAAAAATAAAAATTTGACTCTTAGGGTGTTGGATTTTGAGAATGAGTTAAAAGTTTCGAGAGAGAATGAGATCTCAGTGAGAATGTCTTTGAGTGAGGAACTTATTTCGGCGGGAAGGGAAAGGAAAGACTTAACCAACAAAGTGTCTAGTCTTACGAGAGATCATCAAGCATCATTAGAGACTCTTGATAAACTTGAATCCCATGTTTTGCAACTCGAGAAAGATCTCGAACGTGCTCGGGAGGTCAAAGTCACTTTAGAAAACACATCTAAGAAGGTTGGAAAGATGTTCCTAGGTCTCGCTTTAGGTTTTAAAGAGAAGCAGGTCAAAGGTTATGAGGGTACATCCACTTCCCATATCGCACACGAAACGATTGCCAAGTTTGTGTTCGATCCTTATGGGCCTTGACTTAACCCACCAAGGAAAACTCATCCTAGGCATTTAACCAAGGTCGAACGAAACCAGTCTATGTTTGTACCCATTGCAAACAAAGAGGTCACCTTAGGGAGTTTTGTTTCAAGCTAAGAAGATTCTCTCACACACATGCTCTCATACACCGCCATAGACGCAAGTTGAGTTTCTTGTCAAGACTTCACAATGTTTAATGGAGGAATTTCAAAGGATATCTACGTCTTTTTGAATACCTCCAACATAAATGATTGAGTTCGGGACTTGTTTCTAGTTTAAAGGGATTTTCATGTTGCTATCATGTATCCCTACAATTTGATTGTATTCTTATGTGTATATCTTGTTTATATCTCAAAAAATCCTAAAATAGTTTCTTTTCTTTAAGAAAAATTTCAAAATTTTCAAAAAGATTTTATTTTTTGCTAAAAAATTTCAAATAGTCAAAAAGATTTTTGTATTTTTTTACAACATATATGGATGTGCATTTAAGATGTTCGAAGCACGATTATGCATGTTTAGCATTGTGTCATTAATCGTTGATTACTACCTTCATGCTAGAATCATTATATCGCCTTGATCGCACATATGTACGAACTTTTTGAACATTGTACTTGTTTGTCATATGTTGAATAGGATGTTCTCATCTCAATCGTGCTTAATAATAAACAAAATGTAATAAGAACTAATTGTGCACGTAAAAACCATTTCTTGAATTTTTTCCTGAAAAATTAATTTGTGTTTTAGCAATGGAAATGGGCTACGAAAGAAACAGTCTCCTTTACGTTAAAAGCCACCATTAGCGGGAGACTAAAAGATCGTTTCAGCACATAAAAATAGATGTGCCAAGGTTAATTTTTTTTGTTTGATTGACGATTCATTATACATGAGCAATATGATTCCTTCAAAAAAATTGAAAGTTATGCTTAAAATGTGATATTTTGAGGGTGTTATAAGTTGAAGATCAATGAATTTGCACAATAAAATTCCTTTAAAAACATTAAATAGTTTGGCATTGGTTTGAGAAGCATTGAAATTCATGACATTTTATATGAGTTGAATCAATTTCACTTTGTTCAATTCTTTTACGCCAAAGGTTTAATTGAGTTCTTTCTTTAGGAGTGACTTTTTAACTTCGTACACCATTGCTACGTATGCCTATGTTGATTTTCTCGTGCATTGAGTTCACACAATTTTATTCCATATCCATGATTCGGATATTTTCGTGCTACTCCATGGTGTGACTATTTGTATTTGTACTCGTATGTATTTTTATATACTCTAAAATTTCAAAATTTTCAAAAATAATTTGTTTGTTGAAGTTTCATCACCTATGCTTAGTTTTCTATTCTTTGTTGTGATGATATTTCATATTTATACTCTCGTGCTGCTAACTTTTCAGGTTTAGCTTCTAATCCTTTTGTTTATTACGGATAAAAAGGGGGAGAACATATTGAGGGGGAGTTATGTATTTTCTTTAAACTTCATGCATCATGATATTTCCTTTGTTTCATTTGTGCTGGTCTTTTTTTCGCAATGATGATATCATTGACTACACAATGAAGATTTTCTGTATAGATAATGTCACAAGTGTCATTTCATTTTCGGGTTTGGGAGGGATATTAATTGAACTTGTCTTAGGGGTTATTTTTTCGATTTTATGTTTTGTACCAGAATAGTCATAGCGGGATATTTGTAAAAGCAAAATTTATAATGCTTGTTGATGTAAAAAACTAGAGTATCTCTAATTAATCAATCACAGATAAATAAATTAATATGACAAAGGATTTTTAAAGTGGTTCAGCCTGAGGAAAATGCCCTACGTCCACTGATTTTATATTGCTAACTGTTTATTTGGAATCTCGATAATAGGTTTACCAAGAGATCCAAAGTCCTCCTCTTATGAGGAGGTTACAATGTATTTATAGCCTTGAGGTTGTACATCTGAAAAGATAATGCGCTGTTATCCAGTAGGCATATACATCTGTACGATAATAAAGCGCATTTACTGCGTAGCTGTCTTTTCATTCTGATGCTCTGTACGCTTAAGTTGCTCGGACCGCCTAAGTTGCTCGGTACGCCTGAGTTGCTTGGGGCGCTTAAGTTGCTCGGGGCCCAGAGTAGCTCGGTGATAGTATGTTGTTCATTGAAAGTGTTGTATTTGCCACGTAGATTGACACGTGTTTTCAGATGATTGGTCCACGTCAGCAGACTAAATTTGGTATCAACAAAAGCCCTCAATGTTTCATAGTCGAGGTTGAAGGAGAGTGTGGAACATTTTGCTTGAAAACTGCTTGGATTACTGATCTTCATGGATTTTAGGAAAATTTTATAATTCCTTCTTGAGCGCATAATATCAAGCTAAATATTTTGAATTTTCACGATCACTTCGATATTTGTGCCCTTTTCCTCTTTTAGCCGCTGGAAATGCAAACGTCTTTCCTTGTAATCTTTGTTTTTCCCTATTCCCGAGGTAAAGTATTTAAGTGCGATAGAAATCCTATCGCTTTTTCACTTTTCAAATGTGTATCTCTAAACTCTTCATCTTCTCTCTATCTTGTGCCTTCGTTCTTTCCATCGTTCATTGACAACTGATCTCTATTTTCTCTGTAAGACCTTCTTTCTTCTTCTTTATTTTCTTTATTCACCATGGTTTATCTTGTTGAGTCGGTAGATAAATTTCGGTCTGAGTTTTCAATCCCTTCGTGGGTTATCTTAGAAGAAATTTCTGGTCCTTCTGATTATTTTTCTTTGACTGAGGGACATTGGTTCCCAAGTCTTTTTGTAGCCGAATGTGACTTTTCTTTCCCGCCAAATCCCCTGTGTTTGGAGTTTTGCCAATATTTTGATGTTGTACCTGCAAAAATAGCTCCAAATACATGGAGGATAGTTAATAGCATACATAGGTTGAATCAACTCCATGGAACTCATTTAGGGATTCCAGAGATTATGTATTGCTACAGATGGGTTACCAGTGACAGTACTTTCTATTTAAAAACTAGGTTTTTGAATAGAGCGTTAGTTATCAATCTTCCCGATGCTAATAGGGATTATTTTGATCATGGGGTTATGATGAAAAATTGGCAACACCCTCCATTAACTGGAAATGATGTATACCACGGTCCCAGGTGTCCACTTTATGGCATGGGATAGGTTGTTTTTATTTTTGAAATCTTGTTTTCTTTATATTTGATAAAATGCATCACTTATATTTGATTTTATTTGTTACAGTTGACAGTAAAAGGAAACCTCCAAAAGAAACCGAGGTTAATATAAAGCATTTAAAACTTATCTGGGGCTTGCATCAATCTGTTGCTGAGGAGCACGTTAGATCTGCTTCTTATTTGCTGCAATACAGAAGTTACACTTCGTCTTTTACTGCTCGTCCTGTGGTGGTTGATCTTGACCAAGTGCCATCCTCTGAAACCAGTGTGGAAGGTTCTTCCTCTGACTTAAGCATTCCCATCACTGATCTGATAAAGAAGATAAGAGCTCCTGCCTTTTTTTACAAGTCTGCCTCTGCCACTGTGGAGGCAAAGAAAAGTAAACAAAATGTCCCAAAAGAAGGAACAAAGACTATAGATGTACCCCCTCCCACTGCTGCCAAGGAAGCTGGCAAGAAGCCCCGTGTGGCTCTGAGTAAGACTGTTGTCATCTCTCCTTCAAGTGATGTTGTTGTCATTTCACCAATAAAGATAACATCTTTAGTTGAACACACTCCTGCTCCTCTGAGGAGATTGATGAGAAGTTCTACTGAGAAACCTACTGAACCTATCTCTCAACCTTCAAATGTTGAAGGTAGTGTTCCATTTTTTGTTGCTCCGAGCTCTGCTGTGAGCTTGTTAAGATCCTGAACTGTTCCAGAAGCTCAAGGTGTTGAAGACACATTTTCTCGTGAGAATCTTACTACACTGGTTGCTCAACACATTTCTTCAGTAAGTATCTTTAGCTTGACCCCTTTATTTTTTAATACTACGTTCATGTATTGACTTAAAGTTCTTTCCTTTTTTTTCAGCTTGTGACGTGTTTCAACAGCATTTTGAAGAAGGATGAAGCTATCAGAGCTTCAAGCTCCTCGGGTGGGGTAGAAGAAGCTTTTACTGGATTAACCCAGTCTTTGAGGGTATCTCGTCATAAGTACGAGGAGGACAAAGGTGCTTGGGAGAAGCAATCGAAGTCTGTTGAAGCAACTCGAGACTAGGCTGTGACTGCCTCCAAATAGTTGGAAAAGAAACTGAGGGAGGCTGAGCAGAGTAACAAGGAACTTGAGGTCAAGCTCAAGTCTGCTGAGGAGAAGATTACCAAGTTTCAGGATGTTGAGCGACAGAAGACGGAGGTGGAAGAAAAATTGAAGTCTGCAGAAGATCTCCTTAGGGAAAGGACCTCCTCGGAGAAGGCAAAGAGGAAAGTTGCAGTTAAAAAATCCTTCAGTGCTGGTTGGGATAAGGGTTGGAACAAGGGCTTGGCTGTCATGTCCTCTCAAATGGAGTATGCCAGTGTCAAATACTTTAGAGATGGATGGGTAGCAGCCTTGAAGGAGTTGAAGGTTGCTGAAAACTCTGAACTGTTCCAAGAGTACACTCATGGCCCTCATCCCTCTCCTGGAGAAGAAGAAGAAGAAGATGAAGCTGCTTCAGATGAATCTTCTTTAATGACTGGAGATCAGGTCCCTACTGTTCCTGTTGTTCAACCTTCCGAGCAACTCCAACCAACCAGCACTTCTGCCGAGCAGCTACCATTGTCCTCCGAGCAACCAACTCCTTCATCCCAACTGTCCAATGAAGTAGTAGGGAATAAGGAGAAGGTGTAAAGTTGTTCAGGTTTTTTGTTTGATTGCTTTCTTGAATGTAACCTGGAATTATGATGAATAAAATTTGAACTTTGGTTGTTCGTCTTGAATTTCTCGTTTACTCGCTCTGTCTGCATCATTATTGATTCTTTTTATTTCTTCTCTTTGCTAGTTTATGGCCAGGATGGAGCTCTAATCAGCTCATGACACAGAATTGATGAAGAAATGCAATGACTATTTTAAAGTTGGTCATGCAGATCTTAATGAGGCCCAAATAATTGACATCCTCGGATCAGGTGCTTCTGACCGAGCAGTTGAAGCTTACCAATACATGAAGTGCTTGCTTGATCGTGTTGTTGCCAACAATGTGGCCTACTATGAGTTGATAGAAGATCTCCAAGGAACGATCGAAGAACTTCAGCAGCAGTACAAAGAGTCTTCCACACTTTTACATTAAGGTTATGAGAGAAAGTACCAGTAATTGAGTGCTGATAAGGGATATGATAAGTTCATCTCTGCTCATGAGAAGAAGGAAAGTGTTCTGAAGCTTGAAATTGAAGAGCATAGGCATATCGCAAAGTTGTTGGAGCAGGAGAACATTGCTTTGCAGGAAGAATTAAAGTAACTCAAATATGTTGCCTCTTCCTCGGGAGCGTTGATCCCCATTAATGATGAAGGCTTTTATTTCTTGGAGGTATAAAATGCTAATTTACGAGATGAGTTAGAAACTTTGAAATGAGCTGGACCCTCCACATCTACTCGTGGTAGAGCAAGATCTTCTCGTGGACAAGCAAGGGCTGGTCGGGTCACCATTGAAGAAGCGAGAACGCAGTCGGCTTTAGAGAATCAAGTCGTTCAGTTGATGGCGAAGAACCAAGCCTTGGTAGAAATGTCTAAGAGGATTCTGAACTTCACCGAACAACTCTCTAATCAAAGCTCTGCTCTGGAAAGTAAAGAAATTCTAGTGAAGAAACTCCACGAGCAACTTGAGAGGTTAACTTATCAGTTCCACAAGCAGCCCAGGGAATTTTGGATGGCTGGGTATAATGAAGCTCTGTACCATCTTGATGCTCGGATACAGCAGTCGAATAATGAGGGGTACAAGCAGGGATGGTTGAACGCTATGTGTGTGCTAAAATTGGAGCAAGGACATTACTTATGGGATTATTATGATCCTGGAGTGCTTGATTTGCCCATGCCTCCTTTTAAGCTTTATATTAGCTGGATTCCTGCTCGTGCAATTCCTCGATGCCTGATTTCCAAGTATCTCGGTGATTACAGTCTCCATGCAAACTTTGAGATAGCTCGTCCAGAACACTTGCTCGAGCGGCCATCCGTAACGAATGTTAGAATGCTGCGAGACCTAAACTTTATAAATTCCCCTTATGCCTTAGACGATCCTCCAGCTGGGGTAGAACCGGTTTCAAAAGCAGAGGGAAAGAAACAATAGAATAGGATATTTTATGTAATGAATTAGACTTCATATCTTGTGTAATCTGCTTTGATTTAATGAAGAAAAAGTTTGTCTTTTGCCATTTCATTTTCTTCGAAATAATTTTTAAAATGTCCTTGTTTGTTGGTTGGTAAATACATATATACATATATATTATACTTATCCCATTTGTTGTTTGATTTTAGTGACTTGTCACTCTTTGGGCCTAAGCAATGGAATGATTTTCATCTCATGTTCCTGCTTAGTTTTAGTAATCTCGTATGGATCACCTTGTTGCCTAGACAGTGGATGCACCGGGAGGTCGTCCGACTTCTTGCCTAGTTTGGTATCAACCAACCGGAGTTGGTTGTAATGAGTTCCCGACCAACCGGAGTTAGTGATAATTGATGTGTCGACCAACTGGAGTTGGTGGTAATGAGTTCCCGACCAACCGGAGTTGGTGGTAATTATTTTGCCGACCAACCGGATTTGGTGGTAATGAGTTCCCGACCAACCGGAGTTGGTGATAATTGATTTGTCGACCAATCGGAGTTGGTGGTAATGAGTTCCCGACCAACCGGAGTTGGTGGTAATTGATTTGTCGACCAATCGGAGTTGGTGGTAATGTAATGACCCCACTTTTATGTGCTCATATGTATATAGTTTGTTTTTACACTCATGTGTTACTTACTATCTTATAAATGTTGTATTATTAGATATGTGATGTTATTGGCTATCAATATAACAAACTCCATTTTTAAATATGAAGAATCAATCGTAAATAGGATGAAATCGAAGTCTTATGACATATCTTAAGGTATATAATAAGTTTTGTCGTAGAAAATATAATTTTATGAAACTTTAGGGACTAAAATAAAAATACAAAAAGGGCCATTTTGTAAATAAAATATTTTCAAGGACCTCTAAGAAATATTGAAAATATAAAGTGTAAAATTACCAAAATACCCTTCATGTGTGAAATGACCCTTATACCCTTATCACCTTTCCACCACGTGCTGGTCACCTCCACCTTACACATGTCATCTTCAGAGAGAAAGCTAAAACACTTGTCATCATTTGGTGATGTTAGACTGCAAGACCACCCCGGAATGCGACACCCAAACGATGACTTGCCACCGTAATGCTTGATCACCTAGACACATGTCAACACCGTAAGACTTTTGGAAACCTATAAATAGGGCCTTAGGGTTCATTTGAAACTCACACCAATTCCTTGAGAATTATAGTAAGAAAGAGTGATAGAAAGCTTGGAAAATATCTTAAGAAGGAGTTCTATAATTTCGAAGAAAGAATTCATTTCGTAGGTATGATTTTATTTAAATGTTATAATTCATTTTTGTAGTTTTAATTTCGTATTTTATAGCTTTACTTAGTAGTTATGCTGGTAAAATACACTAAAAACTTTACTAATCAAAACTTAAAATTTGGAAACAATCTAAATTGATTTTATTTTCAAAATATGTCAACTTGTTTGAAAAATATATATATACTCTTTTTAAAAAATGATTTTTGTAAGCAATTGCTCGTATTATGGAATCTCATTTAAGTAATTCCAAAGTCAGTCCCGGTAAAATTCTGTCTAGTTGAGATGGTATTTAAGTGGTGCCCCTGTGACCCTCCATATCTACTGGGAATAAATCCGGAAATGTTCTGTCTAGATGAGATGGTATTTAAGTGGTGCCCATGTGACCCTCCATCTCTACTGTGAACCGACTGATTAGGAAGAACTATGAATTGAAATTCTTTAAATGCGATGAATGAATATTAAAAATCGAGAAAATGGTTTTAGTAACCTTTTTCAGCAAGATATTTTAGGATTTAAACACAATATTTAGAATTGGGCTTTATTTATAATACATAATTAAACCTTTATTGTATTTATTATATTAACGTGTGATCCAAGACTCAATATCTATATTTTCGAGCCTCTATTTTAGGTGAGTACTCTGACATTCCTTGTGTATTTTAATTATATGATAGTATGCAAACTATATATATTTTGTGAACTGCTTTTATTCTCAAAATTCATGTGATACCGATGATTGATTCATATGTGATATGTTTATGTTTGTCCATATAAACATACCGATTAAAATGATTATTGAAAAGGATATTGAATATTGAAAATATGATTCGGCCTAAGGGACCTCTTTACTGACTGACCTTCCCAGCTGGGTTATCGCTGGTGTGCCCTAAATAAGGCGTTGTGACGAACTAGTTCGATTGACCCTCAACTACCGGGGTATAATACGGTAGAAGAATACGGTATTAGAGTGTACTTGGCCATCAAAATGATATGATTGAAAGAAAAAGATATCACATTTGAATTATTGCATTCTTCTTATTCTGAGCTATCCAATTGTGATATATATACTATCATTTCAAAATATATATCTATATACTGCAAGTTCCTATCCATATATGTATATGCCTTCTCTTTTGACTTGAATAGGTATCTATTTTCTGAAAACCTTGGAATGTCGGGAGATTAAATCTTATTCAGCTTTTAGCTGACGTTGTATAAATAACGATTTTTCAGGAAATAATTAGACGGGAGGATGGAGTGTAGAAGGACTATGTTGAAGATCTAGCTTGAGGAGCTCTTTTGTTATAATTTTAAGTATAACGTTTGTTTTTAGGAGATAGAGCATGTTTGGCTCTTTAGTAATAAGTTTTTAATTTTGGCATAAGTTGTAATTCGTTCATACTTTAATATATACGAAGTTCCCTTTTAGAAAGCTCTGATGACGTAATTCTATTTTTTCAATAGTTTACGATTCATGACCATGTGAATGTATTTCCGTTGCATTTATTTTAAGAAATATTTTAAGTCCATAACATTGAATGCCTTGGTGGCATGTCAAGACACTCATTCCCTACTACTATTGGGTTGGGGTCGTGACAGGTAATGAGTTCCCGACCAACCGGAGTTGGTGGTAATGAGTTCCCGACCAACCGGAGTTGGTGGTAATGAGTTCCCGACCAACCGGAGTTGGTGGTAATTGATTTGACGACCAACCGGAGTTGGTGGTAATGAGTTCCCGACCAACCGGAGTTGGTGGTAATTGATTTGCTGACCAACCGGAGTTGGTGGTAATTGCTCTGAATTTGGGTGGGTTTGTGTAGTGTGTAGCACTAGTATTTCGAAAAAACTTCAACAAAAAGGAAATGGGGGTGAAACATCACTTTATTCATTTTGAAAAAACTGTGTTACATAGGAGTTTTAACTACTAATAATACTTGCGCAGATGCTCTGCATTCCATGCATTCTTGAATTCTTCTCCTTCCAAGGTTTCAATCCTGTATGTCCCTGGACGAACAACTTCTGTTACTCTGTAGGGTCCATGCCAGTTGGCTTCCAGTTTGTTATGCTTTTGGATCACTTTTTCAGCACATAATCCCCTTCCTTCAAATCACACTTCTTCACTCTTTTGTTGTAGAACAAAGCTATTCGTTATTGATATGCTGCATTCCTAATTGTTGCTTCTTCGAGCATATCCAGGTCTAGTCTTCTCATCAAGTCACTGACAGGAGAATTGAAATTAAGCACCCTATGCGTGGGTAGGCCCAATTCAGCAGGTATAACAGCCTCACTCCCAAATGCCAACATGTATGGAGACTCTCCTGTTGATGTTCGTGGTGTGGTACGATAAGCCCACAACACAGAATGTAGCTCGTTAATCCAATTTCCCTTTGCATCATCCAGTCATTTTTTTCAAACCATTCAGTAGCGTTTTGGTTGTCACTTCAGTTTGCCCATTGCTTTGGGGATGGCCTGGTGCAGAGTGGATCTTCAGTACATTGGATTGATGACAATATGCAGCAAACTCCTCGTTGTCAAACTGGGTTCCATGATCAGTAATGAACGCATGTGGGAGACCATATCTGCAAATAATATTCTTCCAAATAAATTGATAGATTTTGTCGTATGTCATATCAATGAGAGGCTCAACTTCCACCCATTTAGTAAAATAATCCACAGCAACCACGAGGTATTTGAATCTTCCCCTGGTCGTTGGAAGTGGCCCGACCAAGTCTATCCCCCACATGGCGAATGGCCAAGAGGACATGATGGGTGTTAACAATGCTTGGGGAGTTCTTCGGATAGAGGAGAAACGTTGGCATTTATCGCACTTCTTAGCATAAGCTACGCAATCAGCTCTCATCGTTGGCCAGTAATACCCCTGCGTTGTTATTCTTTGCAAAAGCGCCCGACCTGCTACATAGGCTCCACAAGACCCTTCGTGAACCTCTTCGATCAAATCTTTCACTTTGGATGGATGGACACATCTTTGTAGCCCTGCTATAACTCCTCGTCTATATAAAATGCCACTGGTCAATACATAACGAGCAGCGTTAAACTTCAGTTTTTTGGCTACGAGTTTATCAGTTGGCAAAGCCCCCTCTTCAATATAGTCCCTGATGGGGTCCATCCAAGATGGTCCCAAGTCGAGAGCAATGAAGTTTATCATCAGATATTCGTCTATGCTCCGACCAGCCAGGATTTCTATTGGGATTGTTCTTCGTAACTCGGTGCGTGTGGCTGATGTTAACCAAGCTAGGGCATCTGCTCTTGCATTCTCTAATCTTGGTATTCTAATCAACTGAACTGCAGTAAAACTCGATACAACCTCCATTGCTTTTGCATGATACTTGACCATTAATTCTCCTTTTGCTGCATACACCCCCAGAATTTGATTTACGATTAACTGGGAATCACTGAATACAATGACTAGCTCTGCCTTCATGGTTTTGGCTAGACTTAGACCCACGATCATAGCTTCATATTCGGCCTCATTATTAGAAGCCTTAAATTGAAAGCGCAGAGCATACTCCATATCAATCTCATCTGAACTATTTAAAACAATTCCTGCTTCACTGCCTGTAGTGCACGAAGAGCCATCCACATACAGATTCCACACAGGTACTTCATTATCAAACTCTTGGTCAGACAAAGCTCCTCGGTGGAATATTTGATGCTTCCTTCTGTCTTCCCCCAACACTTCTCGTTGATTGTTTTATCTTGATCGTCCACAAATGGAAGTTGGTCGGGGGTTAAATTTGGTGATCCCGTAACATCCACGGGTTGGTTTGTATTAAACTCCTGTTCTTCGGGGGTATCAAAATGAGTAAATTCTATGATAAAATCAGCTACTGCCTGCCCCTTGAGCGACGATCTAGGTTCATAAACTATATCATATTCACCAAGTTCTACTGCCCAGTACATCAATCTTCCTGATTTCTCTGGTTTATGCAGAGCCTGTCTTAATGGCATATCAGTATACACCACTATAGTATGGGCTTGGAAGTATGGTCTCATCCTTCGGCTCGCCTCGATTAGTGCCAGTGCTAACTTTTCCAGCCTTGGATATCTGATCTCTGCTCCTCGGAAAGCCTTGCTGGTGTAGTAGACCGATTTTTGTACTCCATCTTCCACTCTTATCAATGCCGAGCTAACCGCGTTCTCTGAAACTGCCAGATACAAGTATAATCTTTCTCCCATCACTGGTCTAGATAACAATGGAGGATTCCCCAGATATTTATTCAACTCTTGGAAGGCCTTCTCGCATTCATCATTTCACTCAAAAGATTTTCGAAGTGTTTTGAAGAATGGGAGGCATCTGTCTGTTGCTCGTGACAAAAATCTGTTGAGTGCTGCAACTCTCCCTGTGAGACTTTGTACTTCCTTCGTAGTTGGAGATCGCAGTTCCAGTAGGACCTTAATCTTTGCGGGGTTCGCCTCAATACCTCGCTGATTAAAAATATATCCGAGAAACATGCCTTCTCGTACCCCGAATATGCACTTTGTGGGATTTAACTTCATTTGATATCTCTCTAGTTGATCAAAGGTCTGACCTAAATCATCTAGATGATCAGCAGCTTTTGTGCTCTTCGTTAGCATATCGTCAACATAAACCTCCATATTATGACTGATTTGCTCCACAAACACCTTATTCATCAGTCGTTGGTATGTTGCACCTGCATTTTTAAGTCCGAAAGGAATAACATTATAGCAATAAGTTCCCCTTGGGGTGATAAAAGAGGTACTCTCCCTGTCCTCAGGCTTCATTTTAATCTGGTTGTAACCAGAATAAGCATCCATGAAACTCAACAATTCGTGTCCCGAGGTACCATCCACCAGTTGATCAATTCGGGGCAAAGGAAAATGATCCTTTGGGCATGCCTTATTAAGATCAGTGAAGTCTACACACATCATCCACTTGTTATTTTTCTTCTTTACCATCACCACATTTGCTAGCCAGTCAGGATACTTAACGTCCTCAATAAAGAAGGCTTTTTGTAGTTTCTCTACTTCCTCCTGTATAGCTTGGTTCTTTTCAGGGCTGAACACCCTCTTTCACTGCTTTACTGGCTTGACCTCCTTATTCACGTTGAGCTCGTGGCACAAGAAACTTGGGTCTATCCCTGGCATATCTTCATGACTCCATGCGAAAGTCTGTTTTCTGCATCTTAGAAATGCTATCAGTTCTTATTTTATTGATACATCCAATGACGCACCAATTTGGGTTGTTCGTTCTGGATGCTCGTCGTCCAGAATGATACTTTCGGTGGCTTCCATGACCTGGCCCTTCACGAAATGTTTCAATCTATGCATCTTCTATTTCATCCACTTGGTATGTAGTAGTCTTCTTCCTAGATTCTTATCGTTCTTCCTGTTCGGCAGATGAATAGTAGCATTCCCGAGCTACTTTCTGGTCGCCTTTCGTAATTCCCACTCCAAAATTGGTTGGGAATTTTAAACATTGATGTATAGTAGATGGTACTGCTTCGAACTTCTTCAGACCTACCCTTCCCATGATGATATTGTAAGTTGATTGGACATTTTTATCCATTACGAAGAAGCGTACCCTTTCTGTTCGACAAGCAGGACATGTACCAATGAGCATATCCAACTTTATCGTCCCAAGTGGAAAAACCTTTTCGCCAGTAAAACCGAGGAAGGGCCTATGATATGGCTCCAACTGGGCTAACTTCAGATTCAAACTGTCAAAGCATGGATAGAACATGATATCTCCCGAGCTACCATTATCCACCAGTACTCGTGAAATCACCACTTCCTTCATTCTCATCTTGATCACCAATGGGTCATCATGAGGATATAGTACACCTGCCAAGTCATTCTTAGAGAAACCAATTACAAGTTTGTCTTTATTCACCTTCCTCGGGCGATCATCTTCTGCCAAGTTTATTCGTTATATGTACGAGCAGGCTTGAGCCTCATTGAGGTAAGCTTTCCTCTCCGCAGTAAGATCTTCACCTCCTGCATCTCCACATGTAATAACATTACATTCAAATGACCCAAAATGGATTGAAAATACCTCACGCTCTGGCTGTCTTGATCTTTTGGGGAGATCGGGGTCATCTTCTGGATCATCTTCATGGTCTCTTTTCTTGTCTTCTTTTGCTCGACGAAGAGATTTAGATCTTTGCCTTCCTTGGTCATTGGTCTTTCCACCATTTTGGCGATCAACATACTTAGCCAATTTTCCTCGTCTAATGAGTGCTTCAATTTCATTCTGGAGAGCTATGCAACGTTTGGTCGTATGACCATGGTCTTTGTGGAATTCGCAATATTTGGACTTGTCCCTTCTGTAAAGATCTGGCTTCATTTTCGCTGGCTAGACTAGTTCCTCGCTGTTCTTGATCTCCTCCAAAATGTGATTTATATCTACCTTCAAAGGAGTATAATTTCCAAATTTCCTCATATGCTCCAGTGCTTGCTTTACTTTTGACTGCCTGTTGCCACCATTGTTCTTCTGATCCTTCTTTTCGATTTTACCATCTTCCACCTTGGTCTCTTTAGTATTTGCATTCTTCTTCACAGCCATGGCTTCCTCGGCATTCATGATTTGGGATGCTTTTGCCATCAGTTCAGCCATGGTCCTAGGCGGATCTTTGGCTAAAGTGTAGTACAACTTATCTGGTAACAGTCCACTCATCAGAGCAGTAATTGTTGTTTTCTCCTCGTAATCAATTACTTCAAGTTTCTCGTTATTGAAACGAGTAATATAGTCCCTGGTGCTTTCACCTGCCTTTTGTCTAACACTCAGCAAGTGTGCTACTCGTTTGACTGGTTTCGCTCCAAAATAGAAGTTCCCGATAAAGAGCTCTGACAGTTGAAACAAAGTCGCAATTTTCCCCCGAGGAAGGTTGTTGTACCATATCTGAGTTGATCCGGTACGAGTTCCTGAAAATGCCCTGCATCTCATCTCGTCTGGAACTGCATAGATATCGGCAGCAGCTTGGTATTGTTCTATATAAAGGACAGGGTCAGTTTTTCCATCATATTTAGGCATCACCATAGGAGCTTTGAATTTTGATGGTGTGGAAAAATCCACAATTGTCTGTACAAATGGTGTCCCTTGGACAAAAGTTCTTTGTAGAGGATTCTTGGCTTTAGCCATTTCCTCTAATCTATCCTACAACCTTTGAATAGAGCCCTTCCATGCATCGTTTCCCACCTCGGGCCTATTTGTTCGAGCAACTGATCGCATTGAGTTTTCCTCTTGGGATCGAGCTGCTGGTCGTGATAGGGCAGAGTCTTCCCTTAGATCGGATGGTCGTGGAGAGTTCCTCGACGCAATCCTAGGAGGACTTATATTCCTCCTAGGGCCCAAACGATCAAAAGGAGAGACTCTACGTAACCTTTCTAGAGCACTAGTCCTTTCTGGAGATAGAGTGACGTTTTGTTGAGAATCTATAGCTCGTACTGATGAAGTCCGACCAGGTTGATAAGAAGGATCATTAGATCTCTTAGTACGATATGATTCGGTGCGTCTAGGTTGAGATTCCTCTGGGAACAGCGTTCGCCTAGTTCGTGAGGAGGGTAGACGGGTATTTCTATGAACACTTCGTTGTCCTGATTAGGCCGGCACTCCTCCTTGAACAGTTTGTATAAGTTGACGCATGGTTTCTTGCATGGACATTTGGCCTTGAGCTAAATTAGCCATTATACCAGCCAGATCTTGAACATTTGGGGGAGTAGAAAGGTTTGGAGGGATCCCAGTGTTTCGATTACTGGATTCCGAATTATCAGTCATTGATGATGAATTGTTTTGGTGAAAAACGCTAAGTACAGTCGTTTCCCACAGACGGCGCCAATCTGTTGATGTAAAAAACTAGATTATCTCTAATTAATCAATCACAGATAAATAAATTAATATGACAAAGGATTTTTAAAGTGGTTCAGCCTGAGAAAAATGGCCTACGTCCACTGTTTTTATATTGCTGACTGTTTATTTGGAATCTCGATAATAGGTTTACCAAGAGATCCAAAGTCCTCTTATGAGGAGGTTACAATGTATTTATAGCGTTGAGGCTGTAAATCTGAAAAGATAATGCGTTGTTATTCAGTAGACATATACATCTGTACAATAATAAAGCGCATTTAATGCGTAGCTGTCTTTTCATTCTGATGCTCTGTACGCTTAAGTTGCTCGGTACGCCTGAGTTGCTCGGGGTGCTTAAGTTGCTCGGGGCACCTGAGTTGCTCGGGCGCTTAAGTTGCTCGGGGCGCCTGAGTTGCTCGGGGCCCAGAGTAGCTCGGTGATAGTATGTTGTTCGTTGAAAGTGTTGTATTTGCCACGTAGATTGGCACGTGTCTTCAGATGATTGGTCCACGTCAGCAGACTAAATTTGGTATCAACAATGCTTATTATATTTTTTAGCTTGACATATTCTGCTACACCTCTACATCATTATGTAAATTCTCAAAATCTTTTAGTGAAGACAAGTTAGTGATCGAAAGCAACAATCAAAGATCGAAGAGTTGATATCAACGCTACAATCATATGGAGAAGGTATATGAGGTTAATTTAGTGTAATCGATTTATTCAGGGGTATTTTCAAAGTGTTTGAAAACATAAAAGTATTTTTCTAAATATTTTTAATATGTTTTTTGAAAATTTTGCAAAGTCGTTAAAACGACATTGGATGTCGTTCGAACGAGATAGGGTACTTCGTTCGAACGAGATGTACCCCATTTGAACGAGACGACGAAATTTTACTTTTTATTTGATTTCAAATGCAATCTTTCATGTTTATCTCTTGGTGATTTTTATCCCTATATAGAGATATATGAGCCTGAAATTTTAATCAAGCCTTTTAGACATCTTTTTATAATCAAACTCTTTTGTTTGTCAATTCCAAACCTCTTTGATGATTTGAGATCAATTTATCAAATCCTGAATAACACATCTCTTGTTCTAAACCTTGTGGAGTTAATCATTCACTGTTGAAGATAGGAAGGGAGTTTCCTGAAGTTGATCGATGGACATCGAGGCAATTAAAGCTTGTTGTGGGGTGTTGTTGGATCTGCATCACTTGCTATCAACATCAAGGAAGAAAGACATAATTATGTTGCTTAGTGGAGTCTAAGATATATAAGTCAGTGAATGCCAATCTGTAATACCTAGTTGTTGCCCGAAAAGAATTTTTTTCCTCAAATTTTATCTTTTGTATTTGTGTTTGTTTTGATTCGATTTAGACTCATATATCTTGCATGTTTAGGTTCACCTAATTAATCAATATAAAATTTAGACTTAATTGAATTTGGCTTGTTTGTGTGACATAATCTACGATTTCTACATATAACCTGATCACCCTACGAAACCCGCTTTCTCATGAGTTGCTAATGTCAATGCCTTGTACGATGATGTCAAACGGCTACGAGTTACATATCTCATTCCATGACAACCTCACTATCCTCGAGAGTACTCACCAGGAGAACCTCACCCACATACTGCCATTGAGGTTGATTCGACAACACGTGTAGTGAGCATGCATAGGTTAAACTATCACATCCCCATGACGCAAGTTGCCGAGGAGGTTGCTCTATGTATCTTGTGAAATAATTACCAATGGCATATGGTAATATTAATTATATATCATATTTTTCTACATTTAGTATTTTGATATATATTAATTTTTCATTAATGTAGAACGAATACCGGTGGCGACCAAGTAACTCTCCAAATCAACAATAGTCTTGAGAGTAGTATGTTATACATCCAAATGCAAGATCAACATCACCATCTCCGACAAACGCATGGCACGCTGAGGCAAACTATGCATGACTTTGATGTGATGCGCATCGACCGTGATTTGATCCGCGTGATGTCATCGAGCAGATATTCGACAGAGATGACAACACCACCACGTCAAAGTTATCATTCCATCGAAGGCAACGAGTCGAGCCCCAATAGCCAGTGCACCATAATTTATTATTATTCTTTTACTTGCATAAATCAACGATATTCTAAATATTTCAATGCATCGTTATTAATTTTTTTTAAATTGAATTCAAGAAAAAACTGAATTTAAACCATAAACTAAAATGAAACGATTCGATTAAACAATTAAAAAAATGTCCCTCTCCCTCCACATTTCAACCACCGCATGTTTCCTCTACCACGCCAACCCTAACATTACTCTTCTTAAACAAGCAAATTCCCTCCTTAAATTGTTTATTTTGGATAACTTCTAACATATTGCTCCATGCTCCGAAGAGCCTTGGAGATGGTCCAAATGGCTCAAATCTAGTTTGGAAAGTGAGTTAAAGTCTTGAAGATATGGTCCAAGCGCACTGATTCTTCTTGTTGGTGACCATTCTCTCTTCTACCAACCTCTTTGCTCAACTGTCTCTCTCAGGCGGGACCTATGTGTTGATTATAAGGCTATGTTTAGGATCATGATGTATGACTTTGAGATCAGTTACGGAGTCCACTAATTCAAATTTTAAACCATCTTACTCCAATCCCAATTCTAAACCATGGGAACTTGAAAGAAATAAAATATAGGCATAATGAAATGCAGTTTACGAGGCAATGAATATCATTACAGCCGGGCATTCAAACCGAACACTGCGCTGCAATTCTTTACAACCCATAATTAACGAGAAAGAAAGTTTTGGGGGGGTGGGGGGGGGGGGGTGGGGGGGTTGGTGGAATTCTTTGAAATGTGAATCAAACTCAAATATCCCACCTCTTTTTAAATCGGAACATTAATGCCGAGGAGTTTAGATCGTCTCGAGGTACTTGAAGCATAAACTGAACCTTCATCTTCATGGGGGCTGCCTTGGCTTTGCCAGCTTCATCTCCAACCTGGATCCCAAGGCATTATGAAACCAAGTTTTTCATACTCATAATTAATGAAAGAAATTTTAAAAACATAATCAAATTGTAAAAAAAAAAAGAGCAAACCCAGTGCACGAGGATCCCGCCACTGCAGGGTACTAGGGAGGTTAGATGTACGCAACCTTACCCGTGCACGAGGCTCTCGCCACTGCGGGGTACATAATCAAATTTTAAACTACGTAAATCCAACTGGAAAATAATTATCTTTTATGTTAATTTAAAGGGTTTACATAATGTTGTGTCCTAATTGCACATATTAACAATTCCAAAATTTAAAAAATAGGGCCAATTTAACCGCTCTTTACTAGGAACAGGCGTGGTCTCAATTGAAATTGACGAAATTTGAACTCTACTTGGTAAAGACTCAAACAAGAGTAAGTAAGCTCTACGACATCGATAAAGATTAATGATAAAATGACAAGGATGAATGGAAATTTCATATTGGCGAATTTGTTATTTCCCAAAGCAATTGAAGCTCATTTTCCAGAGCAACCGAAATAAAACGATGCCATCACGATAAGTTAGTACTAAACTCTCAATAATGAGTCAAAAATTCTACATTAGAAAAATGTGCTGCAGTATATACGACATGCATGGGGCATTCTGGAGAAATATAGTAGATTAAGGGAAGTTTTTGCTTTAGGGGAAAATGCATGCAACACAGATCATATTTTTTATTCCCCAATTTAGCATTGGCTCAATTTTGCTACAGTATATAGGGTGTTGTCAAATACCAGTTCATTATTGCAGTATCATATCTACATGGTAGAAGTAAATGAGAATGCCCATCTGAATAACACCAACTGCTTCATATTTTTAAGATTTTGAACTCCCCTAGAATCTCAGATTGGTAAATTCACAATTTAAAGAATCATAATTCATGTACAAGTTTGAGCCATAGGATGCCAATTCATTTTCTAAAACTCAGACAGTACATGTGAATCGGTATTTCAGGGAAGTACAAAACGTCCAACTTAACGAGCACTGGGACAAAACAAGAAAACAAGTTAACAGAGATCAACTTTGGAACATGAAAAATCAAACTTAGGCCAAAATACACGAGGAAAAGATGTTCTTGAGAAAATTTCATTCACTAAAACACCAATGGCACTTTCAATCTATAATTTATATAGCATTTAGACAGTTAATGAACGCGAGCTATCTATCATGTATAAAACATCCAGATAATTCATGAACACAAATTTTCCCATCAAACATTTTGAAAAGTATTCCAGCTTCAAAAGGTCATAAGAATCGAATAAATGAAAGCAATTAAATGCCAAAAATTTCTCCATGTTGATTGATAAACTAAAATGGTTAGTGATTGATCCCAAGCAAGTGGCATAACCTAAACAGATGTTATTTGTTATATAGTATTAACAGTAAAAAATGTGGTCTTAACCAATAACTAGTCAACAGGTAAACCAAACTGTATGATAAAAATTGCGTATTTGAAAGGTCCAATTAGAGGAATAAATTGGTGGCTAAGAGTTCTTTACTGACCTGAGTGAGGCTGAAGTGGAAGCAGTAAATATTGTTGTTATTTATGATAAGAGGCATTACTAGTTATAGAAAAACATTTTTTGGAAAGAACTACATAGGGAGGGGACCAGCTGTCCACCAATATAAACCAACTACCAAAAGAGGTCGAGGAAAAAACAGAATAATTTTTGTAATACCCCGTAAATTTTTAGAATAAAATATTTCGATTAGATGAATTTAATGATTTTGAACTTTAATTTGGAGAACAAATTAAATTGGGAAGATTTAAAATTAAGCGAAAAAAAATTTCTTTTTATTTAAGTAAGCACTTGTGATTTTATAAAAATAAAACTCAACTGGACGTAATGGGTTTGCGAGTGAGAAATAATTAATTTATAAATAAATTATCGGGCGCACATCGTTGGAACATATTAAAAATGTCTAAGTAAAATAAAAATATTTGGGATGCGTTTTGGGGGGCGTTAGAAACTCGGTTTAGTGTTTTAAATATTTAAAATTGATCCCTTTGTCATAGGTATATGAGTTAGGGAACTTTTGGACTAGTTGGGTTATGATTTCGGGCTTATTTGGAGGTCCAAAAGTTGGACTTCTGACCCAACTCGGGATTTGCATTAATTAAATGGTTAAGTGGGGGTAAATCACTCCCGCACTAACACAAAGTAAAACCTAAAATAGCAGCCATAGGAGAGACAAGGGAGAAATACCAAGAGAAGGAAAAAGGGGTTGGAACTGAAGAGAAATCAAAGAGGAACACCAAAGGGGATCTCCTCTACACTTACAATGCAAGAATTTCTTGCATAATTTATTTCTCAATGCAGAATTTTATTCCCTTAGATTTCTGAAAAATAGGGTTTATTAGATTTGATCTTATGTTGAATACCCACATGTAGAGGAATGATAAATTGAATTTGATGATAATATGCATGTAGAAGAATGAGTCACGTGTAGAATTTATTTTCAGAAAATTAGGAATCGATAAATCTGAATATTTGGGGGTTAGATTCCTTTAAACCAAACTGAAGCCATAGAGAAGAAAAAGAACCGGTCCGGTGTGGACCAAATTTCTGTAAACATAGAACCGAACCGATGGAAATGAAAAAACGAACCGATCCGGTAGAGTAAAAACTTTCTGTTAAGGGCAAAGCGAACTGATGTATCTGGACCGGATCGGTTCGGTTCGGCTGAGTAGAAATTTGGGGGTGAAGTTATGGCTATTGTGGAGGTTGTTGACGATGAATAGTGAACTGAAAGTTATATAAGCTTCTTGATAAATAAAAATTTGGTTCTAATGATTAACTTATGGGTGTCATTGTGCAAGTTTTGAAATTAATTTGGGACTTAAAAATGCTATGGTTGGTATAAATTATGGAACAAAATTTTACCCGTATCTAAGTTAATAATAATTACCTATAACCATATTTGTCAAATCCCGAATCGTATCGTGAATCGTTTACCCCCCAAATCGCGAATCGTGAATCGAATCGGAACCAAATGATAATCATGTAGTAAAACATACATAAATGGATTTAACACTATAGAATTGGTAATTAAGAATAATATGACAAAAAAAACTAATCGTAGCACGTGATAATATACCAAAATATATCACAAATATTAAACGTAGCACATGTTCTCATTCATTTTAAGCTTAAAAATGTAAAAAACAAAAAAAAATCATAAAAAGTCATTAATTAATAAACAACTCAAAATATTAAAACAGCCTACAAATATTAATTTACAAAATTAAACTGTTAAACTATATTAAAACAACCTACAAGTATTAATTTAGAACAATTAAACAGTTAAATTATATTAAAACAGCCTACAAATATTAAAATATATTAATTTCAAGCAGTAAAATATGTTAATTTAACAAAAAAGGTTTTATAACCAAAAAAAAACAAAAAGAGTAAAAACGGCTCTTCACTTAAAAACAGCAAACAGTGTAAAAATCATTAGTTAATAACTTCTATTATAACAAAAGGTTTTATAGCAAAAAAAAAGGCAAAAACGGCCCTTCTTATAACAAAAAAAACAGCAAAAGGTTTTAAAACTATTCTTTAATAACTTTTGTGTCTTACATATTATAACAAAAGGTTTTATAACAAAAAAATAAACAAAACAGCTAAAAGCCCCTTTCGATTTGCAAAAACAGCAAAAACGCAGCAATAGATGACTTCGATTTGCAGCAACAGGGTTCGTATGGCTTCGGTTTGCAGGTTACGACTGGATTAGGGCTTCGGTTTGAAGGTTACGGCTGGATTAGGGCTCGAACAGCAATAGATGGCTTAGGTTTGAGAGAAGCAACAGTCGATTAGGGCTCGTAAGTTTTTTTTTGCCAAAAAAGGGTTTTAAAAAACCCACTTTACTGAATCGCATTAAGGGGCGATTCACGATTCCAAATCGAATCGTACGATTCCAAACCGAATCATCCGATTAATTGACCAATTACGATTCACCTCTTGATTCGAATCGTTCGACCCTTGAATCGAACCGAATCGGACGATTTTGACAACTATACCTATAACTAGATGGCTAAGTAATTAATTACTGGATATAATTAATAATTTATTAGACGATAAATTATTAATGGATGATTGAGGGTATGGGATTTGGATTGGAACTTTATGGTCATTTAGGAACAATTACGTTTACATATTATAGGAAAAATAATGTATTATATTATATTTGTGTGAGGACATACCAGTGGACTTTCCTATCGGCTCGGAGGTTCGCGCGTTCGGGCCAGTGGCCACACGTCGGCACAGGTGGGCTTGACGTTGGGTAGGCATATATGTACTACGTAGAGGCTCCACCATCGAAAGGTAGGTGTGGCGCTGATTGTTCCTATATTACCGCTAGGTATGGGCCGTATACAGGTATCTTGAGTAGGAACCGCCCCCAACTTGTGTGTGTTTTGTGGTGTCTGCTTAGGATGTCAGGATTCCTTCGAACTGTCCGATTTGGATGTTAGGATTCCTTCGGACTTGCCGATAGAGCGCGAATTTGACACCAATGGTAGATGCCCTTGTGTGTCACATATATGGAAGGACATATATTATTATTTACCCGAATTTTATGGAAATTAAATTTAAATTGCCTAAGAATATGGGCACTGAATAATATTTAGATCCTATAATGCATATTAGATGTTTATGCTTTATCCTTGATATTTAGGAGGCTAGAACTAATGTAAGTTGGTAATTTAAATTTAGGTATTGCATTTAATTAAAATAAATTAGGAATGAATTTCCTTCTAGAATTGAGATGATGTCATAAATCATTATTTGGGATGTACTAGGGTGCTATTATTATCACACTTAGATGAGAGGTAAGGTGTTACACGCATGTGAGTGACGAAAAAGGGGGTACTTATTGTGCATTGAATGTATTATTGTGATTTTAAATTATTCAAGTTAATTCTTGCACACCTCGGGCTCTGACCCAAATTATAAATGCCCCCCCCAGGTTATTTTCTAGGCAGGGATAGCAAGACTATTGTTGTACCAGCCTTGCAATCTCTCGGTGCCTAGCAGTGTTCCAGACCATTGACTCTAGCCTAGGTGCTTTTCTGCCAGAGTTTAGGTATTTCACTTGAGAACAATTGTATGGGCATAAGCCTGAGATTTATTTTATCCATTTACTTCATGTTGGGGTGTGACATTTACTTGATGCTTTACATAATTATTTTAGTTGGTGTTGGATGAGTTTATTCACTGTTACGAAAATATTCATAAAGTTTTAAAGTATCGGCCTTTTTGAATAACCATATTTATATAACGTTGTGCTGAGAATGGTATAAATTGTTGATAAGTCCCATCTTCGGCGTATCGAGCCTGGCCAGCCTTTACGCGAGAAAATGGGGGTTGTTACAATCTTCAGCCTATATTTCCTTTTCAAATTAAAGTAACGGAAGAAATATCAACATCTCTAAATGCCACCGTTGCACTTGATAGATGCTGTTCACACTCGTGAATCTCAAGATTTTAGTCTATAATTGCATATATATGTTGAACCCTGACTTTTCAATGAATGTTAGACTCTTGTTTATTTAATGATATTTGTGAAAGATAAATGACAAATAGGTCCTCGCGGATTGAATTAAAGGTGGTATAGACGGGTGAACTGGAAAGGAGTGACAAGTTTATTGGTGTAAACTAGTTTAAGGGAACCACTTCTCCTAAACATATGATATGAGAGGTATTTGGATGTTGTGTAACCTTAACACATCCAAACATAAATATTTACTAAGCAAATAAGAAGAGTACGCAGAACTTCAATTAAACTAATTTAATCTAAACACCCTTGAATATATTTGAATTTCAGCTTGAACCCTAATACAGATGTTTAGAAGCAAAATAAGTACACAAGACTAATAAAAAAAAAATTAAAGCGAAACAATCTAATTTAAGGCGAGAAATTGGAGAACAAAATGTCCTCTATCAACTACCTCCAGAATCAAAAACAGAAATAGAACTGAATAAATGCGTGTCTTGATATTTAAATGAGATCTAAGTAATATGACTGTCAGATTCTACACAAGACCAACTCCAAACTTGACCCCTTTTAATAAAATACAACCTGGATTTGGCTTTTCTCGGGTCCGGGCAGCATTGTTTTTACCGCCCCAGTGCCCACTAACAAAAAAAAATGGAAAAAAGTTGGTGTGAAAACAAAAGAAATAGGAAACTGTTGGGGTAGCAAGGGAGCTGCTGCCCGAGTACGAATTATACTAACACCTGTGGATCCAAAATTTCGAGTAAAATGACTCCAGATTTGGGTTGAAAATAGGTAAAACTTACTTTGGCCAGTGAGTTCAACCAATCAGGTAAAACGGGTCAAACCCATTTTACTTGGTGGCTTGGAGTGGGACTAAGGACCAATTTGTGTGTATGTGAATATATTAAAACTTAAGATACGAAAATTAAAGGGCCATTATACATTTTAATTGGTAAACAAGTAGACATGGTACAAACAGAATGATAGCAAGTTTTAATTTGTTACCACGAAGGATTGATCTGAATAATCTGATTGAATGAAATTGGCATGATTATTATTAATGCGACTTTACTGTTTGTCAAATAATAATATTAATAAAAGAACTTACCCAAAGAGATGCCCATCCCAGTCGCACCTCAGAATCATAACCAGCTTTTAATTTGTAGTCCTTGCCAACAGTGTGCTTGTATACGGCACTCCAGTAATTTGAATCAAAGTTATACCAGTAGCTGAACAAATAATTAATAGAAGAATTACAAACACTATCATAGTTGTAAAGCAGGCTGGAAATAAGTGAAAATTAAACTCATCAAGAAACAACTAATTAATAGAATTTATAGGAGTTCCGAATCATTCCTCTAAAACAGCCAATTTTTTGTCTGCTCATAAAACTAGAACCATTTAAAGAATTTTAAAATGACCCTTTCATGTAATTTTATTTCCCGCAGTTTATTGAAGGTAACTGATGTGCAAAGGTTCCCCTTCGAGCTAGCCAGCTAGAGAGAGAGAGAGAGAAATTAATTTTAATTTATGTTGTCATTTTTAGTCTATTATTTTTATATAAGGGGTCTGTCTCCTGACTAGATTAGGTAATAATTGTATAGTTTCCTAGTTCTATCACTATCTCTTTTGTGAGGATTGCCTAACTAGGACTGCTCCCTACATTAGTACAGATAAGTAATCATTTAATTATTAACGAAACTTTGAGAGAGTTTAATATAAATTGTGTTCACATCAGTAACTTATTAGGATTGTCCTGTTGGATCCAACTCAAAGGAAGTGTGTTGGCAGTTCTTTTACCATGCTCCCCCTTCACGAGACATACCTGAAGCAGAAATAAATTCAAAGGGTTCCAACATATAAGTACCACTCCTATAACCTCTATTGTAATTCTTATCAGAGGCGGTTTGCGGAAACAATTTTGGATTAAATGCAAAGAACACATTGAGTTTCTGAAGAACACAATAAATCTAAAGAGAATCTTCTAACAGAGAATCGTTCATTCATTAACTGATCAGAAATGAAGGAGTTGAGCTAGGCCTTGCTATTTATAGAAGCGGTTGGGAGGGAAAACATATTGCATTTTGAATTTAAATTATTCTATATCTTTTCCAACTCAATCTTGTTACTAAATAGTTAAAGTAACTCGCTTACGTAAAGTGGAGTTAGACATGTGAAGAGACAGTAGGTCACCACCATCACTAAGGAGGAGGAGGAGGAGGGGGGGGAGAGAGAGAGAGAGAGAGAGCACCTCAATTTGTCTGAAGGACCAAATCGACGCTTGAATGCAAATGAAATAGCATTTGAAGGAAGAGAAACACTTGGTATAAAGGACATTCGATCATCCTGCACAAATTTGAAAATCTTCAATCCTCATATTGCATGAAATAATTCAGAATAGAGAACATACAGAATCAGCATTTACCGGGCAGATAACCCCCCAATGTCAAAATTGTAGAATTACATGATAAAACCGTCGCAGGGAATTTGTCATAAAACCAAATTCAATGTCGAAGAATCAAATGAAAAAATTTCAACAATCGGAAAAGAGAAGATCAGGAAGAAGAAAAAAAAAATGATGAGAAAAGCAAGAGAAAAGTACCTTATACGAGTATCTCAAATTTAAATTGTCATCGCTATATTGAGCTGTACAAACCCCACTCAAAACTTGACCTTTAACGATTCCACTTATTGACAATGTTCGCTTCATTTCCTCTTCCTCTGGCTCTCTCTCCTCAAATGAAGCTTCACCAAGGGGGAATTTTACGGTTGCTTTTGGCTTCAGCACCAGGAAGGAAAATAATGCAATCAGAAACTACTCGTAGTCCTTTCGTAATATCACAAAATAAGGCCATGCATGCAAATTAGTGCACTCTGAACGACTATTGGCCGTTAAGTGGATGTAAATTTGAGGGTTCTTCTAGGTGAAGTTAATGGTTGCTTTAGCTGAAGCACCAAAAAGGCAAAATGCAATTATAGAACCTCATGACAATGCAGTGATGTACGTAATGATATGGCTTTCCTCAAACATTATCAATAATTAAAAGGATGCAACTTGAGGGAAGGGTTCAAAAGCCTATGTTGTGCAGATACGCAGCACCGAACACAATACGATAACGGGATATGGCTAATCTTAAAAAGAAAAGAGTTCGAATACGGCAATGATACAACAAATAATATCTATAGTATTATACGTACGTATGTATGTACATTTCTTTAAGAAAGTATTTACAAATTTAGTATTAACATTCACACTTTGTTGATATTGATTCGTGTGACTTATTAGTTAAATAAGAAGGCACAAGTCTTAACACCACTACTTGAACCCAGAAGGCCACCAACTTACGGATTAAGAATTTAAGCATGTTTTCATGGAATATGTTGCCTATATATGTTTTGTTTAATAATTAACCTCTTCAAGTTTCATGATTACAATAAGAACCAAAAATCTATCTCGCCATACCACAGAAGTATCCACAACATATCCAAAATTTATCTGATGGAAATGGACCCTATTCTAGGGTTATTTTTGTCATTTTTAATTTCTTTTATTTTTGTTAGTTATATTTTCCTTTATTTGCTTTGGAATTTAGAGGTTAGGAGTAGTAATGGCATTTTTGTAATTAGTGCCTTAGCTTGGACCCTAAGCTACTCCTCCCTTTAAATACGCCTTCATTTGAAGACATTCCTCTATTTTGAAATATAAGAAATCATTTGAATCTCTCTAAAGTTAGGGTTTGGTATTTCTTTTAAGCCATCGACATGTAGTTTATGTCAAATTGGTAACAGAGCGAGGTGTCGCTTCCCGATTGGTGTATTGGTGTGTAGTATCAAAATCGTACACTACAACAATGGCTCCCAAGAGATCCAAACAACAACAAGATGAGAACTTCGAATTGAGGCAACAAATCGTGAGGTTGGAACAACAAGTGACTCAACTACTTGCGGCCCAAACAACCCCCACCACCTCCCACCCAAGTGGCCTAAACCCTAGCCCCCATATTCCTGCTGTCCCCACGCAAAAACAGCTCCAAACCCTACCCACCACCCTCCCAAGCCCTGCTACTGCCCTACCCGCCCTCCCACCCCTAAACCCTAGACTGGCAGCCCTCACCACCAGCCCTCAGGCGCCGCCCGAGGCCACCAGCCCTTCCTCCACTGCCGCACACCCCAGCTGCCCCCATACGGCAGCCCCTAACCTGCTGAACGCCACCCTAAACCCCTTGACCCGACCCGGGTCAGCCCCTTCTCCCCCCCACTGCCCCGCTGCGCGCCACCTGCCTCACCGAACCTCTTCCGACCCCTCCCTTGTCGTCCGACTCCCTCCAGCCCTCCACCCCACTCCCTAGGTATCGAAACCCTAGTCCACCCCCAATCCTCAAAAATAACCCTAGAATAGGGTCCATTTCCATCACTAATTTCGTTGACAGTTACACATTGGAGTATCGTAACACGACACTTACCAAACCAGCAAATGGAACAGCAGATGACAATTCAATTTTGTAGGCAGGACCAGCAATGTCAGCAACCATAGCCACCTCTCCTTGTTGAGCCTAAGGAAAACATACAAAATTGTGTAAGAAAAACATAGTGGAGCAAAAACAAGATAAATCATAACACAGGCACTGAACTCTAATTATTGAACATGTAGGGGGTTACCTTTAACTACCGCATTATCTCTCAAAAAAAAAAAAGGTGCTATGATTCAAAACTCCAAATGCAGGACAACCACCAATGCCTTGAGATTTAATGTAGAAGCCGTCCTGTTGCCAGAATTGGCCAAACTAAAACTCACTAAAGAGACTTGAGGTACTGAGAAATCAGTGCCCTGTCTAGTTGTGAGAACAATCTATCTTCCCAGAAAAAAAATCCAAAAGTTCACACAAATGGAAAATATAAAATGCTTTCAGGTTTGATATTTTTTCAAATTTTCCATAAAATTGTAAAATCACTATAACAAGTTCTACACCGATCTCTAAAACACCTTTAGCCCTACAATTAAATTTAGACCCCAGGACTTTCTCTAATTAGATCTAAACCCTTGGCATTTTTGTAAATTACAGTTTGATCAAAAATTTCTGCAAATTACATTTTTGGCCCTTAAACTTTCTGTAAATTAAATTTTAGTTCCTGGACTATCTATAAATTCCATTTGGTTCCTGGCCTTTCTATAAATTCCATATTGGCTCCTGAACTTCCTATAAATTCCATATTGGCTCCTGAACTTCCTATAAATTCCATATTGGCTCCTGAACTTTCTATAAACAACATCATATCCCTTTAACATTATGTAAATCACATTTTAGGCCCTGCACTTTCTGTAATTTACATTTTACCCCAAACTTTGTGAAAATTACATTTTGACTACTAAATTTAATATAATTAACATTGTGAACACAATGATTTATATCTACCAAATGAACAAGCTTTCTAATTTTCTATCAATAACATGGTTCAAAATCTCGGTCTCGGTCCCCGTATTAGACACCTGATCAACTCGATATCGGTCGTGGTATCGGGAGATACATATCAAATACGGTACTTAGAGAGCGCAAAAAAATCCGGAAAAAGTAATAAAAAAATAAGATACGCAATTTGGACCAATCAGATTAGTTCAAAACAATCATTTAATATGGATAGCATTGTACAATTGATTATACTACACATGACAGACTTGTCAGATTCAATATTCCATAATAAATCAATATTCATATAGGAAAACACTCAAATGTCTTGATAAAGAAGTTACATTAAAGATAAACAGAAATTATTTTAATCATTTTCATTCCCTTATCTAGTTGCGATATCGATCATACGGATGTAGACAAGGGAAATTATTCCCAACAGGGTAAGGGAAGAAATATTATTTCCCGACTAACAACCTTAATAGAGTAATTGCTGACAACTTTCTTCTTATTTCACAAGAATGTTATTATTTAAAAAAAAAGATATGAATGTTATTTTTTTTTAAAAGATATATGAATGTTATTTAAAAAAAACAGAGGATACAAATGCTAACTTTTCACAAATGTTTTTTTTTTTAAATGATATGTTATTTTTTTTAAATAGGATACATATTTTTTTTTACAAATGTTGTTTTTTTCAAAAAAGGATATGGATGTTATCTTTTTTAAATTATATGAATGTTATTTTCCTTAAAAGGAATATACAAATGTTATCTTTATTACAACCAACCTTCTAATTTCCACCAAGGGCGCTTCCATGTTCCTAGCCAATATTTATTTTAAAAGCTATTCTACAAAATAATAACCTTCTTTTTAATAATTTATAATATATTTTTTAGCAACTTTTAATAATTTTTCATATATTTTTTAAAATTTTCAACAAGTTTTTAATAATTTTTAACAATTTTTTAGTAATTTATAATAATTTAACAATTTTTTGTCAAGTTTTAATAACTTTTAACAAGTTTTCAAGACATTTTTTTAATTAATTTTTAATATTTCATAGAAATTCTCAATTTTTTTATTTTTTAACATGTTTTTAATGATTTTAACAAGTTTCAAGACTTTTTAAATTAATTTTTAACATGGGAATAATTTTTTAAGAAACTATTTTTCATTCATGGGAAAATATTTTAATCATTTTTTGTACAAAAAAATTAACTTCTATTTTGTTATAGAAATGTAAAGTGAAACATAAGTTAGCTCCATACATTTTTTATTTTCTATAATAAAAATTGAAAATTTAAATATAAGTTTAGTATAAACTTTTTTGTACTTTTAAGCATAAGTGGATTTGTAAAAAAAAATAATTTGCAAAAAAAAATCATTTTTTAAAGGTAAGTTAGTTGCATACATTTTTTGGTGATAAAGAAAGAATGGCGGAAACGGCCCCAATCTAACTTGGAGGTCACAGGTTCGAGTCGCGGAAACAACCTCTCTGCATATGCAGGGGTAAGGCTGTGTACAACTAACCCGCCAGTAAACCGCAGTGGCAGGAGGAGCCTCGTACACTGGGTTTGTCCTCTTTAAAGAAAGAATGTTTAAACATAAATGAGTCGTATTTTTTTCTTTTTTAACAAAAAACAAATATTTTTTACACAATTGTTAGCTGTAAAAATTCTTTTAATAATCGGAAAAAAATTATATTGTAAAAACAATCAGTTTTTAGTGTTTAAACATAAGTTAGCTGTAAGCAGTTTTTAACAAAAAAGAAAAGAAAAAACTTCTAAACAATTGTTACAGCTGAAACACACTTCCTCCACTCTTCCCTTTAATAACTAAAACGAAAAGTCTCAGCTGTATTAACACTTCCTCTGCTACTTCCCCTCAAAAGTAAGTAAACTAGGTTTGCAAAACTAAACTTGCAGCAATGGAGATGCCGATTGTTATTTCTCACGGAAAGAAGTTAAGATTTAACCCTTTTGACTCGGCTGAAATATGTGGAATATCAGGCGAGATATAACGCCGACTGATCTGCCGAAATCTCGCCAATATGAACCGTTATGCCCCAATTTCACCTAAAACTCATTTCGTCTCTCAGTATCGTCTCATTGGGTTGCGATACCGAGTTGACTCGGCCAAGACTTTGAACCATGGTCGAAAATGAAAATTAGAACTGGAGAAGAAAATTGGAAACAGAATATCTCCAGTTCTAATTTTTTTTATTGAATAAGAAAATTAGAACATGATTTTCAGCTAAAATCACTTGTTTATCAGAAACAAACAATATTCAACAAAAAAAAAATCTCACAAGAATACATAAAAAGTTAACAAGCGGTGAGCTGGGACAAGATAAAACGAACATTTAGATCTTAGCCAAAAGCAACCCTCAAATTACAAGATAATCCCACTCCAATTATTCATTAAATCGTCAAGTCTATAATCCCGAAACTCCTTCAACGAGATAACGCCCACCATCCCAAACCCAAGAAAGATATGTTCCATAAAAACCACGCATATGACATTCACGTCTTCTATTCCCCATTTGCACAAAATACACCAAGATGAAAAAAGGAAACAATTAGGCTTACTCTTTTGAAGCAAGTTATAGACTTACAGCTACCAACGAAGCGCGCACATGAAATTTAAAGAGAATATTCATCTTCCTGGTCACGTTTTAAGGTTCAAACAAAGACATGAGGGAGAACCAATCAATGTTTCCAAGAAAATTTTTCATGAAAATGTCCTGAAGGAGTTGGGGACCCAAGCTCTGCTACCACTCACCCCTAGGGAAAAATGGATATTCTCGAGGGTGACGATTATGGAATAGAAGTGACCAAACCCCCTAGCCATTGTGATTATTTATGAAAGCTATTGATACGGAGAGGGAATGAATGAATCCGATGAGGCCAAGGAAGCCATGCTATAAAGTTTTGGAAACATATATGAGAGAGTATTCCCCACCACACACATCCTCCCAAATACATATTTCGGCACCCTCCCCCAAAACAAATCAAAATGAGAGCGAAAGATATATATGCCTTGAATTTCCATGATTAGGTTTGAGATGACCCAATCTCTTTTCTCACACAAATCCTACCCTTTAGGTTGCAGACCATACTTGTCCTGATTAGATGCCAAAGGGAGTCTTGTTCTTAGATGGCACCGAGAAGAAATAGCAACTCGACACAAACTCTCACAAATATCCAAATGTAAAGTGGGTTGCAAAGAGAGACCATAGGCTAGCTCTATCTTGCTAATCAAGAAACCTTAAATAACAAAATGGCTAAAGAGGGCACTCAGAGAATATTCTAAAGTAATATTTGCCCCGCTAACTCCTTATAAAAATAGGAAATAAAAGGAAAAGAAAAGAACGGAAAAGATGAGAAAAACAAAATACAAAAGAATAAAAATTCCAGAAATTACAATTGAGCCCTTGTATTCTTTATTCACAACATACTCCCTCTCTTAAAGAAAGCTCATCCACGAGCTTTACAGTACATGCGTATGAATTTCCCAAATTATTGCAGCTCCAGAGATCAGCAAAAAAAGAAAATTTTGGTCCAAAATAAAATTTTCAGCCCAATAAAACCAATCTCATGTGTTAAAGGGGCCATGAGGGGCTTCAAGCGATTTTGAACCTGAACTAAGTGGAGAGCCCAGCTGGGCTGCTTATACTTGAAGGCTCATATGGCCCAACTCAGCAAAGACCCAACAGATATTACTGCCCAGATCAGAGTCAAACAAATTCTAGTGGCCCAAAGCAGGCATCCAACCAAACAGGGCCCAAGTTTCACACACACACCTAGGGTTTCCTGAACAAACCATTGCTTCCATACTCCTTTCGCGAACTCATCACTTTCTTCGATAGTGACCTCGCTGGCCATCTCACCCCTATCGACCAACCTGATAATGCCTTCGCCGCTGATGCAAACTTCTCCGGAAAGCTCTATAGCCGCCGTCGTCTTCACTTCAAATGCAATATGGCTTCCATCCAATCGACAAGACCAGTCATCACCTCATGTTTGCCCGCCTCTTAGACTCTCTTCAGTAGTGACCGACTCCATTTCCACTGGGGTGGAGAATCAGCATGAGCTTGCGAAACCCTCGGTTGGGTCCTCCAGGGCCATTATCGCTCTGTGTGGCCTTCGCTGGGGCTCGATGAGACATTTGGTGGCCTTCTGGCTTCAAACCATAGACTAGGACCGTCGCCTTGGCCCTCTAGTGGCTCCATCTCCTCTTATTTCTCTCCTCTCTAGCTGTTGGAGCCCTAGAGTGGGGAGGAAATTTGGAGATTTCTACTCTCTCCTCTCGTCTTTTTATTCGTACTCCTAAGGCTACTGGTCCCTTCTCTTTTCAGTCATCAAAGTTTTTTGGGTCGTGTGGCAGCAGAAACAAATACGCTCTAGTATTCTCTATCCACATCACAATAACTAAGATAATTGTGGGTGCCTTATTACCACTGATTGTTGACCATGGTTCAAAGACTCGGTATCAATGTTTAAAAAGGCGAAAGGCGAGGCGAGGCGTTTTAGTCGCGGCGAGGCGTAAGCCTCGAGGCGTTTGAGGCGTAAGCCTCACCGAAAAGAAAAAAAAAAGACCAAAATAATATTAAAAAATACTAATAAAACCATAAAAATAAAATAACAAAGAAATATAAAATAAAACTACAAAAAAAACATCCTTGAGTACTTTCTCACATAGTTTGACATTTTTTTGTTCTCCCGAGAAAACTTTTAAAAAAAAAGCAATTTGACAAAATCAATTTTAACATATTGGTTATTTTACAATATGACAATAAATTAATCAATGCAAAATCATATTGGCAAAATCATTTTTTTAGCTTTATTCACATATTGGTTATTTTATAATATGACATTAATTTAATCAATGCAACTTAACAAGCAAATTCAGTGTTTAATTCATAATTCAGCCTAATTCAGTGTTTAATTTATAATTCAGCAACTTGGTCGGAATTAAAAAAAGGGGTAGAAACTTAAAATATTTAAGTTTTACAAAAGAAAAGTTAAAAAAAAAAACAGAAACCTTTTAAAAAAAAAAGTCATATTGAAGTTAATATATAATATAAAACAAATTTTTAAACAAACAGTGAATAAAACAAAGTTTTTACCAAAAAAAAAAAACTAAAAAGGTTTCTACCTTTTTAACCAAAAAAAACTAAGTTTTTTAATTTTGGACAAAACAAAGTTTTTACCTAGGGCCGAAACAACAAATGTTTTTTAACCAAAAAAAAAGTTTGGTTTTGTAACATCGTGAGGCCAGAACAAAAAAAAAAAACTAAAAAAAAAAGTTTTTTAACCAAACAAAGGCTGTAGAAGTTAAAAATGTAGAAACAAAGGCCGAAGTTCTTACCTAGGGCTGGAACGAAGGCCGAACTAGGAGAAAGAGAAGAACCGAAGGCCGGAATGCAAGAACTGAAGGCCGAAATGGAGAAACGAAGGTCGGAATCCACTTTCGGAGCAAAGAAGAGAAGGTATAGCTGATTTTTTACGCCAGTACAAGAGGCGTACGCCTCATAGCCTTGAGGCGCACAGCCTTGAGGCGCACAGCCTTGAGGCGCAACGCCTCAACCACCAAAGGCGTAAGCCTCACTTTCCACCCTCGAGGCTTAAGCCTCGAGGCTTTTTTCCCCCGCCTCGTTCGCCTTTTTAAACATTGCTCGATATCACCCGGTATCGGCCACACGAATTTCAACTCGGTCGCGGTATCGGGCGATACGCAACGATACTCTATTTAGTGAGCGGAAAAAATTCCAAAAGAAATATAGAAAATTTTAAAAAAATAAGATTAATTATGTGGACCAATCAGATACGTTCAAAACAATCCTTTAATATGCATTGCATTGTACAATTGGTTATATTGAAGTGCGACGGACTTGTTAGATTCAATATTCCACAATAAACAATTTAGGAATTCTAAACATTGTTTGTACAAAACATTATTTTTATGAATTTTTAGAAATTCTAAACATTTTTTTAAGAATTCTAAACATTTTTCGTACAAATCATCATTTTTAGAAATTTTTAGAAATTATAAACAATTTTTTGTACAAATCATTATTTTTAGAAATTATAAACAATTTTTTAGGAATTCTAAACAATTTTTGTACAAACACTTTTTTAGGAGTTTTTAGAAATTCTAAACAATTTTTTGTACAAAACATTAAAATTAAGAATTCTAAATATTTTTAAGAATTTTAAAAAATGTTATGTACAAAACTTTTCATAAAACTTTTCTGCAAAAACACTCTTTTTACAAAAAATTGTTTTTTAGAGCATTTTTTTGTACAAAAAAATATACAAAGAAATGTTTTTTTACAAATGTTATTCTTTTAGTCGGGTATTTTTTTACAAAAAAGGATACAATGTTATTTTTTTAAGTATGTTGTTTTTTTTTACCATAGAGGGTACAAATGTTATTTTTTTATAAAAAGGATACAATTTCCGAATGTTATTTTTCTAAGTGGAAAAGTTATTTTTTAGTATATTTTATTTTTCAAAATATGATACAAATGTTTTTTTTAATATGTTAGTTTTTTACAAGCATGATACAAATGTTAATTTTAACATAAAACTTTTTTTTACTCAGTACACCTTTTTTACTCGTTACACTTTTTTTTCTCTCAAAACAGTTTATTAGTTGTAAACCAAATTAGATACACACGCTCCTTTTAAAATACACACATGCTCCTTTCAAAAAAAAGAAAAGAAAAATAGGATATACACGCCTTTTCCAGCTGTAAACCAAAACAGACTATGGGTCTGTTTGGCAACCCAATTCCAAGCCATGGAAATGGAATTTGACGGCCAATTTTAATTCTACAGAATTGAAATTGGCCTTCCAATTCCAATTCCACGCCTTGAAATTGGGTTGTCAAACGGACCCTAATTAAACATTTAACGTGACAGGAGAGAGAGAGTCGACGACGAGTTGCTTGTTCGAAGCAACTAGGGTTTTCTCCGACTACAGATGGTGTATTAGCTATGGCGACCAAGGTTAGTGGGGGGGAAAATGGAATTCTGCAAAAATGTTCATCTCACGGCCGAGTTTCTTTGTCCCGCACGATATCTCAGCCCTATCTCTCAGAACGGCCGATATATCGGCGAGATGTAACGATATTGAACGATCCTTTGTTTTTTTGGATCGTGATCCGGAATCGTCTCGCAGCCTACTGACTCAACTCAACCAATTCCGAGTTGACTCGACCGAGACTTTGAACCGTGTTGTTGACCATAATCCAAAGAAGCAAGCAAGCAAACAAAAAAAAAATCGGCGGTATAGGGGTAGAACATTGAATTCAATAATGAAATTTCGGAGTCGCCCTTAAGATATACCATGGGGTGGCAAGCCTTGTGTCGCTTGTGGCAGCAAGCTTGTGCCGCTCGAGGTAACCTGCGAATCCATTTATTAGCATAACGTCTCAAAATATGAGGTCAAAATAAGTTTTAACATATTTTGCCAGTTGTCTAGATTTCCATCAACCGGACAAAATGGGTTTTAACCCATTTGACCCGACCGTCTGCAGATGGTCTTAGAGAGGCATGGGGATTGAAGTGACAACTAGTACAAATCTTGTAGATACATCCATTGAGGACATATTTTTAATAGGAACAAATAAAATATTACCAGAAAATACACGCTAAATCAAAATATTTAGTAATACTTTGATGCAATTATTAATGGTAGAAAATTCTTCCATTAAAGTGCAATACTAGGCAACATATTTACTTGAACCAATAAAAAGTAACAAAAATTTTGTTCAAATTATGATCAGTCGACAAGTTCAATCCAAATGAACCAAAAGAAGGCTAAACAACAAACAGAAAACATTTATACTAGATTAACTCATCCTGAGAATTTGATGAACAGGAAACAGTTACATTCCTCAAGCCAAATGCAAGAACATCAAAAATTCTAGAGTATACGGGCAAAGAAGTCAATCTAGCAGCAGGACATTTTCCTTTTAAGTGAATCAGGAAGCTAACTATTATTAGTAAAAAAGAAAAGGGAAAGAAAAAGAGAACAGTATAGGGCAGGAAGTTCATATGATCCCATCATGTTATTGGAACGATGCACACAAAATTCAGTTTCCACCCACTAAATAGTTGAAGTTCATTAAGACAACTTCTTCATAAAATTTAACCATAAAATACACATATACAACCAATTGACAATTCACCCATTAAAAAATGGTTCAATTAATGTATAATCCTCAACATAAATACATATATTTTTTTAAAAAAGACACTTATTTTTAGTTTAGCCCATTTACTAAATAGTCTCTTATTTTTAACGGTCCGTGCTAGCGGCATCCCCCCCCCAAAAAAAAAAAAAAAATCCCACCCACCCTCTGACGGCACTGGAGCTCCAGAAGCTCCGGCAACCATGGTGAGAGCTCCGGCGAGGGTCGCCAAATATGTCGGAGTTCCGACGGTGGTGGGTGGGGGGGGGGGGGGGGAGGGGGAGGGGGTAAATGGATTTGTGTGTGTCCTAAGTGTTTTTTATGTGGTGAGTGGAAATTTTTGGAACAAAATAAAAAGCCTTTGATTAAACGTCTATAAAAAAAATGTTCGAGAGGCTATTCGCCGATTGATCCTTAAAAAATTCATTTATTTACCCTCCAAAACTTGAAGGTCCCTCTCTCTCTCTCTCTCTCTCACTCTCTCTCTCTCTCTATATATATATATGCAATTTTGAAATGAAAATCATAATTCAAAAGTAACAAGCCTGCACGCTTTTCCAATATTTCAATGACAAAGACCATAAATCAATGAATTCAACAAAGAAGGATCTAACAAGCAGATAAATCAATCGAACTCAATCGAACTGAACAATCAACCTATGCTATATACATATATAATATGAGATGAAGTTCAAATATATATGTTTTGGGCAAATTTACAATAAATACTCCAAGAGTTACAGGCATGCATTGTATTCAGTATTTCGAATACAGAGGCCAACAATCAATAAATTCACAAAAGCACAACGTATCAAACAAATAATCAATCGAATAAAAGACCCAACATATGCTATACACACACATATTTACAGGGAGGAATAGATAGGGGGGAGAGAGATAGATTTCAAATATATATGTCATTCGGCAATTTTACAGCCTAAATAATACTCTAAAAGCAACAAGCATTCGCTCTATTCCAATATTTCAAAGACAATGGCCAAAATCAATAAAAATCATAAAGACGCGGTATCTCAGACATAAAAATCAATCAAATAACACGGTAAGCATATGTTTAAGATACACAAATATATATATATATATATAGGGAGAGGTTCAAAAGTGAACTTAAAAGATGGAACATTTTGATGAACCTTAACAAAAAAAAACTAACAACCCATAAATTTTAACTCCTATGTTGTAATTGATCCGCGCCAGTTGCAACGGACACGTGTATTTTTAATACACACCTTACCCCCCACCCCACCTGCGTGTCACACACGTGTCCGTTACCGCTGGCGCGGACCAATTACAACAAAGGAATTAAAATTAATAAGGTGTTTTTTGTTGAGGTTCATTAAAATGTTCATCTTTTATGTTCACTTTTGAACCTTTTCATATATATATATATATATATATATATATATATATATATATATATATATATATATCGGTGGAGAGAGAGAGAGAGACCTTGACATCCTGAGCAGCTCTGATCTGCAAACCAGGAGCGACTGCAAAGGAACCATTGATGAGAGCGCTTTGCTCTTCGAAATCATAATGGAGTGCGAGATGCTTAAAAGAGAAGGACAATCGAGGCTCTGATATCTCTCCCTTGTTATTCTGAAAAGACAGCTTCAGCTTCTCTAGTCCCTCCAAAAACTTGCCCGAGATCTTGCGCAAGAATATGGGGCTGTCACTGTCAAACTCTTAGATCACTCTCTTATGGACGGTCTCACTCAAGAGATCAATAACGATCCCCCACCACCGCCACCGTCTTGGTGGTTGCAACGGCAATGGAGGTTGTGGTGGAAAGTTGTGGAAGATTAGATTGCGTTCATTGCAGTAACAGTGAAGTAGGGCTTTTGTTAGTTATGTTTATGTAATGTTTGTGTTTTAATCTTTTAGACAGAACATTGTTAAATTGGTACGTTTGATTTGTACTACATATGTGTATAATACTTAAATTATGCGTGCTGGATTATTAGCACAGGACTAAATCAGGGTTAGATCTGTCATTTTCTCATCAAAAGAAGAAGACTTAGATTTTAAATTCGAAAAAGAGTTCGGGCTTGCCCAAACCTGAGCAAAAGCCCGTAATATAGTAGTACAAACTGAATTTGAGCAATGGGGACATTCTTTTCCGGACCGAATATGGATTTGGGAGGAAAATTCAAATTTGGGCCGAGTCTGAGTAATCCCAAACCGAGCTCAATCAATGCGATTGACAAGCCTAGAAGAAAGCAAACTATTAACATCTGACAGGTATAAAAAATGGACAAACAGCTCATCCAATAATTATCATAGCATCCAATCTCCAATCAATCATTGTACAGCTGCAAAATTGGAACAGCTCTAGTCCTCGAGTGACCACTGGCTTACCGTATCGCAGCTGCGGAATTTCCTAGAAGAAGAAAGCATGACCCTATGAAATAACTTTAATAAAGATGCCAAAAGTGACTGAGAAAACTGACCTTCATCCATAACTTTCTCCCTCCACCAACTTCTCAAAATTTTGTATAGTTCTCTCTAACCAAAATTCCACATTATAGCCATGGACAAGGTTCTAAACGGCGCACGAGGCAAGGCGTAGTCGTAGCGTAGGTCAAACCTCAAGCCATAGGAACCCAGGCGTAAAAAGACGTTTTTCCTTTGTTTAGTTTTTTAAAATTATTATAATGATAGTAAAACAATAAAATAATACATACTTTGAATTTTGAAAATATATCCGTATATTTGGTAGCCATTTTTCTCATATGCATGCTCCATAATCAATATACAAAATGTATTTCTCAACGTTTACTAAGCAATATACAAAATGTATTTTTCATCATTCAATAATCAATAATCAATAATCAATACAAAATGACTCAATTTTCACCTTTCAAATGAAACAAATTGAAAACAAAAAAAACATTGAATGTATTTATATTGTCAAAACTTAATAGGAAACAAAAAAAAAAAAAAAATGAATGTACTTATATTTTTCCGTTCGGACACTTGGGGACAAAAATTGGAAACAAAAAAAATGAAAGATTAGCCGGAAAAAATGAGGAAAGAAAGAGCTATACAAAAAAATATGAAAGTTGGATTCGGAAATGAGCGAGTCGGAGTCCGAAATGAGTCGAAAACTAGGAAGTTTCAGTCGAAAGTCGGTTAGAGGGACTTGATCGAAGGTCGGTCAACAATGTTAGGGTTTTTTGGACGAGAGGCAGAACGAGGTAAAAAGGTTTTGGTCTTTTTGTTTTTTAATTGTTATGGACGAGATAGTGGTCTTTTTGTAAAAAAGGTAATTAAAAAACGTCATTTCTCTAAAGCATTAATTTTTTTTTAAAGGGCGCCTTAACATGCCTTAACGGGCCTAGGCGCGCCTTGAACCATTGACCACGCCTTACACGGACGTTGACCGCCTTTTACCACGCATAAAGCATAGGTGGGGCATTTCTCTCATTCCTCACGCCTAGGTGCGCCTTTTAGAACAATGACCATGGAAATACATCTCCACACGCACTTGTCATTTTTCTTATCTCCCTTAAAGACTCTCTCCATCAAAAGAAAAATTATCCATTTCGTAAGAAAGATGCCGATAATCCCAACATCATTAAGCATCTTCTATCAAAAGATTTTAGTAAAAAAGCAACGGAACAAAATATGGTCAATGGATTATTATCTCACTTGCATAAATTTCACCAATAGGGAGATAAACATAAAAATGGTATTTCACATTGGAAAAGTCACAACTGTTTGACTCCCCTCCTACTGAATGATCATACAATTGTTTGGAGTTCTGAAGGTAGGAGCGATGGAGATTCCAAAAGAGCAACGTAAAAATATTTGCACGAGTGAATACCCTCAATCTTACCTTCAAATGGCTTTCTTTCTAAGCTATGAAGCACGGGTGCAGCGTGGTGCAGATGAGGGCATTCAGTGCGGGAGCAACTGCAATAGGTGTTTTAAAGAATCGGTGCTTAATAGTTTAGAAAATCTATTCTAGCAATTAGACTATCGTCTACAATGTAGAAAATTGAAAATTAATCTACAGCATAACCAGCAGACTTTGTTTGTTCTTTTTTTCCACACGGCGGGGGGAATTTTCTCATTTTAGAATGTTATATTATTAACAAACAAAAGTACGAACAAAATATTTTTACAATGATGAAAAAGGAAAAGAAAGCTGGCCTCGGAACCTGATATATGACCATTCCACTTGAAGAAAAATAGGGTAATTCTATTGACACCCTTAAAAAATGACCCAAAAATAAAACACGACTCAGTGATGAGGTGTTAGCTATACATTGGATGGAGTTTCAAATGGACCCCATGTGAACACGAATTCTTTTTATACGACAACCACTTTATCTTTGTTAGTGTCGATGAATTAAAAACTTTTAATTCAACTCATTCTTTCAATTGGTATTTTTTCACTTTATCTTTCTAAACTTCGAAGATCATTCTAGCAATTATACTATTGTCTACAAGTAAAGAAGTGAAAGAAATTAACAGCAAAACCAGCAAACATGGTTTGGTCCTCTTGCTTCACAGGGGGAGGGGGGATATCCTCATCCTAGAATGTTATTTTATTAAAAACAAACTAAAAACAAAATATATTTACAATGATGAAAAAGGGAAACTGGCACTAGGATCTTACATATGACCTATTCTAGGCATGTCAATGGATCGGCTTTTAATTGAATACGGTGTATTTATTCGGATATGGATTGGTGTTGTGCAATCCGATAACCCTATTATCCATTTATTTAAATGAATAGGATTTTGGATTGATATATATCCAATCCGCTAAGAATCCAATCCGATTTGGTATACTAAATAAATAAAATTTAAATATTATATAGTTAATACTTGTAATAGATAAACGTGAATATATTATTTCATAATTATTATTACATTAAAATAATTATGTAATTAATGTTTTTTGATATGGGTCGGATAATATCCGATCCGATCCGAATCCGTTGGATTTGGATATGGATTAAGGTTTTCAAAATCCGATACGGGCTGATAATTTTTAATATGCGGATATGGATTGACCTTGATCTGATCCGTTGATGGGCCTAACCTGTTCCACTTAAATAAAAATTGAGTAATTCTAGAGACACCCTCAAAATGATATCCAAAAAGCGGAAACTGTAATGTGTTAGATATACATTGTTAACGTTTCAAATGGACCTTTTATACGCAGGTGATGTGTTAGATATATATTTGTTAATATTCCAATTTATTTATTTTATACGCATGACACTTTATCTTTGTTAGTGCCGACTATAATGATAAATAAATCAAAAACTTTCAATTGAAATTTTCTTTCAATTGGTATTTTTGTTTATTTCCTATTTCACAAAGATGGAAACTTAGCTCAGTGTTTTTTTTCATAAACATATATGTAAATAGAACATATTTAAACATCACGTGCTAATTAATGAATGTCCAATCAATATCTAACACATCACCTAATCTGATTATTTCGTGAGAATATTTGAGGGTCTCTCTAAAATTACTCATAAAAATAAAGAGAATAAGGTTTTGTTTGTTTTTATCTCTGAATCTACTCAGACTTTATAGGTGTCAAAAGTTGTTTCTTAATCGATCCAATGCCTTCATAATGGTCCAAGTATGTAGTCAAATAATCCCTAACGTTTTATTCATTGCTCCAATGGATCCCAGCATACATGTATTACTTACTTACTACATGTTCCAATAGGTAATATACACTAACTACCTGTGAAAAACAAATAGAAAGTAAATATTTTAACCACTTGTGCCTATTGAGGAAAATTTAATTTAGAATACACCTTATTAGTTGTATATTCTGAACATATTCTAGATCTCTCTAGATGTACACACAATTAACATATGCATATTAGTTGTCATTAGCCTTAGATATCAACCTTTCACATTGTATGTTCACACCTATGTAATAGCCTATATAAAGGCCACTTTTGTATTATAATTAATCATCAATCTAATACACAAATTCTCTCGTCTTGTTTCATGGTATCAGAGCGGAGGCTCATCTTTTTACTCTGATTTACTTTCGCTATTGGGTCTCTCTGCTTTAATTCTCTGTCCATCCCGCTCATCCATTATTATCCAAAACACACCACCTCAAGCATCATCCCATGTTTGAATTAGTCAACCTCCAAATACCTTCTTCCTATTACACCTCCTCCACCGCTGCTCTTTCTGCATTTGTTCCTTCACTCAACTTATGGCACCTCAGACTAGGTCATCTGTCTTCCAACCATCTTTGTTCACTAGCCTCCTCTGGTCAGCTAGGACCAACCAACGATGATGATATTATATGTTTATCTTGTCAACTTGCCAACTAACCATCTTTACTATTTAATAAAAGCAATTTTATTTCATCTACTCCTTTTGATCTAAATCCATTCTGCTGATGTCTGGGACTGTAACGAAGGAGTTCAAATATTTTGTTATATTTGATGATGATCATACTCGTTTTACTTGGTTATCTCATGCATAAAACATTCTGAATTACAACAAATTTACTATAATATTACAACCATGGTTAAAACTTAATTTAATCAAAATATCAAAATCTTTCCTGCTAACAATGCTATGGAATACAAATATACAAAATTCCTAAATTTTCTTCTTCAGAATGATACCATTTCTCAATATTCCTGTCGTAGCACCTCACAACAAAATGGGTAGAGCTGAAAGAAGACATAGGCATATTCCTGACATGGCCCGTTCTCTTCTCATCTCTAGCTCTTATCCTGAGAACTTTTGGGGAAAGGCTGCTCTCACTGCAGCATATACCATCAACCGTGTTCCTTTACTCAATACTGCCAACAAATCTCCTTATGAGCACTTGTATGGTACTCTCCCTACTTATAACCTTCTCAAATGCTTTGGTTGGGCGTGTTTTGTTCTTCTTCAATCTCATGAGCGCACTAAATTAGAAACCTCACGCTCATCTCTGTTGTTTCTTAGGGTATGGTATTGATCATAAAGGGTACAAATGTTGGGATCCTATATTTGAATGCCTCTGTATTTCCCAACATGTTGTCTTTTGGGAACACAAAATATTCTCCTCGCTATCCAAGTTCCATTTCCCTAATACCTCCACTCCTTTTTTAACCTAGCACAACTACTTCACCAAATACTGACCCACCCTCAACAAGCTATGTTCCTACTACATCGACTTCTCCTGATAGATATACTCTTGCTAATGATCCTACTCCTCCATCTGATCCTCTTCCTAGTGATCAAACAGAGTAAGAGTAATCATCTTCAGGATTTTCACTATTTCTAAGAGAACCATCTGCTCATCTTCAAGATTTTCACTGTTTTTCTACTGTTCTTTATCATCATGAGCCTCAATCTTACCGAGAGGCTAATTCTAACCCTCTTTGGTAGCAAGCTATGAATGAGGAATTACAGGCTCTGTATTACATTTGGGCCTTAGTTACTCTCCCTCCTAGAACGGTCGCAGTAGGACGTAAGTGGGTATACAAAATCAAGACTCGGTCAGATGGATCAGTGGAAAGATATAAAGCCTGTCTTATTGCTAAATGATTTAATCAGAAATACAGCATTGACTATATGAAGAAACATTTGCCCTAGTTGCACGACTTACATCATTTCGTAGTCTTATTGCCATTGTCGCTGCCAAAAAATGAGCATTAATTCAAATGGATGTGAGAAATGCATTTATAAATGGTAATCTCACATAAGAGGTTTATATGAAACCTCCACCCAGATAACCTCATACAGCATCTCAGGTCTTCAAGCTCAATCGAGCTCTTTATGGGCTCAAACAAGCCCCTCGGGCTTGGTTTGCAAAATTCAATTCCACTATCAGCCAGTTTGGATTTGCTTCCAGTGATCTACAAAATCGAGGTTAAGATTATTCTTCATCTCCTGTATGTTGATGATATGATATACTGGCATCACTGCTCTTAGTTCTCATTTTATAATAAAGGATCTAGGTCGTCTAAGCTACTTCTTGGGTCTTGAAGTACTCTCTGACTCTGACTCTAGTGGTTACTATCTTTCTCAAGACAAATATGCTTCAGATATCCTTGACCGTGCTGGACTCATCGATTGCAAAACAGCTACAACTCCATTAAAAACTAATCTAAACTCACTCTGCTTGATGGCAGCCCACTCAACAATCCTTCTTTGTACCGACAATTGGTTGGGAGCCTTGCTTATCTCAATGTTACTCATCCTGACATCGTCTATGCAGTTCATCTTGTCATTGCACCAAGGTCCACTCACTATACTGCTATTCTTCGCTACACCAAAAGCACAATATTTCATGGACTTCATTTCTCTATTGATTCCTCTCTCCAATTAAGTGCTTATTCTAATGCCAATTGGGCAGATGATCCTACTGATCGTCGTTCCACCACTTGGTATTGCTTTTTCTTAAGAAACTCACTCATCTTTTGTCGTAGCAAGAAACAGTCCGCCACTTCCAAATCTAGCACAGAGGCTAGATATCATGCTCTTGCTGACACAACACAAGAGCATCTTTGGCCCCGATAACTGCTCACATATACGGGTGCCCTCAAAATGATGCCACCACTATCTACTGCAACAATCAAAGTGACATCTAGATTCCGCACAATGATGTGTTCCATGAACGAACCAAGCATATTGACCAATTGTTATTTCACAAAGCAACATGTAGCTCATGGCATATTTAAAATTAATTTTTTGTTGGTTTGACATTGTGAATAAGTGCACACCCTATAATTATGAAACTTTAAACAAGAATAGAGAAGAAAATTTAACTCTAAATAGGTAAAAATGTATTTCACCATATTACTTTTCATCCCGTTGAATCACATTTTACCCCGAACCAAACGGACCCTATATGTACACACATTTAACCACTGTTCTAAAAAACCCGCCTAGGCTTAAGACTTGGGAGAAACGCCCCGCCTTAAGTTTTTTACGCCTTATTCTTGGTAAAACCCTTAAGGCGCACTTTTTTCTAAAAATAACAATGCTTTAGTGAAACGATATCGCCTTTTAAAGATTTTTTTTTACTAACCGGACCATTATCTCATCCAAACTAATCAAATAGTATTTTAATTTGTATATATTCACACATATTTTTATGATATGTACAATTTTAGTATTTTAATAGCTTTGTTATAGTTAAAAAATATTAAAATATATTAAGAAGGCCTAAACGCCTTTTCACGCCTTTTTACGCCAAGGCCCGCCTAGGCTTCTAAGGCTTAAGGCTTGGCCTCCACGCCCCGCGTTTTTTAGAACCTTGCATTTAACACATATGCATTAGTTGTCATTAGCCTTAGACAGTCAACACCTTTCACATTGTATTTTCACACCCATGTAATAGCCTACAATCTAATACACAAATTCTCTCTTCTTGTTTCAAACCTATTGTAAAGGAATGTCTTATATAAACCGAACCGTCGGGCACAAGTAAGGACTCTATTCACATACTCGTCGACAAAAAGACGCAATCTGAAACAAACATATCAATCAAATTCACCAGCGAGCATATATAAAGACAAACAAATAGAGCCAACCTTGAGATCCTGAGATGCTTTAATCTGCAATCCGGGGGCCGGCTGAAACGATCCGTTAAGGAACGCGCTCTGGTCCTCGAAATCATAGTGAAGGCTCAAATACTTAGAAGTGAAGGCCAATTGAGGTTCCGAGACCTCTCCTTTTTTGTTATTCTGAAAGGAGAGTTTGAGTTTGGCTAAATTATCGAGAAACTTGCAGGAGATCTTGTGGAGGAATACGGAACTGTCGCTGTCGAACTCCGATGTTACGCGTATCGGCGGTCTCTTGCGGGAAAGAGATAACAAGCCGCTGCTAATTGTAGTGTTGGTGTGTGTTGGATTAGGGTTTGCTGGTGGTGGGAGGAGGAGGGGGGTTTCTTTTTCCATCGGTGGTGCTGGTGGTGCTGGTTGTTTATCTGTAGTAGACATGGTGGTGAGAATTGAGAGGAGAAAAAAAGTTTGGGATTTTATGTATTTTAAGCAGGAAATGAAAATGTAATCGCAGTTGAAGAAGTAGGTGTTTGATTATCTCAATTCCGAATGTGAAATTTGAATTTAAATACAGTTATTTAAATATATATTTACATATAAAAATAAGAATTAAATATCAAAAAGTGTTTGAAATATTTTTTAATACACAATTAGTCCATGTCTTTTATTTTGTACTAAAAAGATCATTTATTCTCTTGTCTTTAAAAGTCCACGCCAGCGGCGTGATAAAACCTTTTTGACATGATGAATGACTTTTTGGTGCAAAATGAATAAATTAAAAGCCTATTAATTAATCTTTCGATCCAACACACTCTAGATTCAATTAATCTCTTCTCATTATTCTTCAGTCAAATCACATTACAAAATGTTACTACTACTACTACTACATCTACATAACGTTTTTATTTCTAAAAAAAAAGTTCCAAAATTGTCTTTTATATAAATAAAAAAGGTTTTGGTTATAAAAATATTTTTAACGTTGTATTTATAGAAAAACTTAAGTTTTTATCTATAAATGATATAAAGTTTTTTAAACTAAAAACAAATAAAAATATGTATAATTTTTTTATATAAAATACGTACAGTTTTTTTTAAGTTTTTATTTATAAAAAAATAGTTTTTAAGTTAAAAAAAGTTTTCAAAATTTTAATATTATTTTTAATATATATAAAAAAATAGTTATAAAAACATTTTTAACGTTTTATTCATATAAAAAATTGTAAGTTTTTATTTATAAATGACTTTTAGTTTTGTAAACTAAAAACAAATAAAAATGGGTATAATTTTTTTTATAAAATACGTCCAATTTTTTGAAGTTTTTATTTATAAAAAATAATTTTTATATAATAAAAATATTTATAAATAATAGATAACTTTTATTTATGAGAAAATTAACCTTTTGTAATGGTTTTAAGACAAGATATTGAATTTATGATACATACTAATTTTTATAATTATCATTGTACTTGCCTATCGTACACCGCTCGTGCATCACACGGGTTGTACTACTAGTTTTCAATTCTCATGATGTGCCAATAACTTGCGGGCGACGCGTTGCGTGGCCATAAAATATTACTTTTTGAAGATTCACATTGGGAAAGAGAATATAGTTAAGGCATGATGAAAACATATTTAATATAGTAGAGCGAACACCCTTATTTAAGGGGATATTTATATACCAAAAATACCATTAACCTAAGTGAGACTATTGTTGACATTGAACGTATCTTGAAGCACCCCTAATTGTTCCTTAGACAACCTAACATTTTTTCCCTCGCACACACCGAATAAAGTGTTATTATCTTCCTCATAATCCCTCATTTGTGTCACTGGTAAATTCATATCGATGTCTTTTATATGATGTTGAATTGAAAACATCAAACAAATAAAAGTAGAGAGTGAAAGGTTATATATATACCAGAAAAAGATTGAAATGATGGTTTGAACATATCTCATTTAGACTTTTATACATGAACATCATATTACATAAACCAACTAAATTCATGTATAGACCAAATACATATATGTCTACACACATGAATCAACTAAATGTATGTACTGACCAAATACGTATGTGTCTATACTAATCTAGATAATACAAAATTAATAAATGGCTAACACATTAATGAAATGTACAGGTGTCGTTGTATGAGCGTGACAAATGTCGACGATGTGTTGTGATCACAACTCTCTCTCTCTCTCTCTATATATATATATATATATATATATATATATATATATATATACATACTAGTATGAAGGCCACGCGATGCGTGGCCGAATATAGGTATACTATGCAGGCCACGCGATACGTGTCCAAATTTATTTTTAAATTTGAACTAACAACAATAATAAAATATTTTTGGTAAATAAAAATAGAAAAAACATGCTTGAACAAAAAAAAATTCTGAAAAATATTTAGTATTCATTTAAGTCACATTTTGATCAATACCTACCCCTAATTTTAACTTTTGTTGAGTTTGAAGTATCAAGTGATATGGTGAGAGGAGAATGTGATTTAAGAAAAAAAATGCTCATCCATAATCTAGATAGTGGTGGCCTTTGTTAGGAAATGAGGATGGTACCTTTAAAGAAAAAGTGGTCGGAAGAACATCATAGGTTTCAAATGCATTTCTTTAGACTGAACCAAAATCATTCCTTTTGTTTTCTTCGTTTAGTGTTGTTGCTGTCCAAAACAGTTGGGATAGTTGTTTGTCCGGTCTCATCAACCTTGACTGACATATGGTAATGCACCTGCAGTTTACAAATGAAACGATGACTGTTAATGAAACGATTGAGGGAAGTCTTATTAACGAAACTCTTGACTGGTAATGAAACGAAGAGAATGAAATAGATGGAGTTAAATCGTATGCGGAGGGGTAACGAAGATGCGGAGAAGTTGAATGGGAGAATACCTGGTTGTGTTTCCTTAACACCATCTCCGTTGTTGTCCGCCATCTGTTTCGTTAATAGATGTTGCTGTTGCCATGCTCTTTCATTTAATCTGCATTAAAAAACCTTAATTTTCTCCCTATTGTCTTTGATAGTATGTCCATAATCCAGGCCCCCTTCTTTTGTTGTCTCAATTATGCACTTATCTGTTACTTGTATGCAGTTCGATGCTGAAAAAAATATCTGTGAAAACAGCGTTGATAAAGAAAGATATATAGTTCAATAAGGTTACATGATGAATAAATGGTTTGGTTGTAAACTTTGATACATGAATTGTATTTGCAGCCCTGTCTGAAGTAAATCCTACATTTATTGACTTTATATTACAAATTTATAGTTTGACGAAGTCAATGTTCGTTAATTGACTTGAACCATTGCACGTGATTTTTTTTATTCCAGTCCGATCTCATAAGCGGAAACAAAGAAACGCTGGAGATGTGATGGGTTTCATTATTATTTATTTTGTTTTGACCTTTCTTCTTTTAGAAATCACAGTTCCTTCATCTCGTAATCATAATCTTACTCCGAAGATTCAAATTATTGTAGATATGACTGTTGTCCCATCTGTGTAAACAATAGAGATGTACGTCAGACATTATTGTTCTAATCTGTATCAGCAAGAAAGCAACAGATGCATTCATCCCATATAGAAATTCCAAACGTTTTGTTTAATGCTTCGATTCCCTTTATTGAGGCTGTAATTTCTGTCACGCGAAACATAGTATGTGACTGCAGTAAAGCATATCTGTATTATCATTCCAGTAAAGTCTGAATTCTTCATTTCAGCTCGGCGTTTATTTCCAACCGAGAAAAAAATCCTAAAACCGCTTTTATGAAAGGATATTATAGACAGAGAAAAAATATACCTGCTGACGTATTAACGCTAGAATGATATGTAATAATGAAGAAGAAGTTAAAGAGAAATAAAAAATTCTCCCAAATCTCGAAATACAAAAAAGGAATAAAATAAAGAAAAGACCATTTTTTTTCCAATCTGTAATGAACGAAAATGAAACTGAATTTTCCATAAACTAACAACATACACACAACTATTTAAATGATCAAACTCTGATGGATAAATCCAACATTATCGTTGTTTTTATTCTGATGAAGTTCCCACATTTGAAAATGAGAAGCAGATAGATAGGATATACGACAATAAGATAAGTATTGAGTACTTACGGATGAAGTTCCGTAGGTGTTGATATGAGATTTTTGAATTCAATTTCGAAAAGACCTAATCCGCTCCTCCTTTATCCGGGCTTGTGACCGGCAATACCAAACTGAATTTTGTATTGGCGAAGTTAAAAAAGGTTTTCCATTCCAAATTAAGATTATATGTTTTGTTCTTTGAGTATGCGTAAAAGTGTATAGTTAATTATTAAATAGAGATTTATGAAAGATAATATTGTTAATCTTTATTTTTTAATGGATGGAGATTATTGTTACTCTTGATTTTTGAAGTTCATAAATATAATATAGCTGTATCATTTAACTAAAACTCCCAAAGTATTGAACTTTAAAAGCTTACATACATAATGAATGACAAATTAACAGTTGGATTGAACGTCAGCATAATAAAAATTAGATATAATGACATGAATATATGGTTTTGGTGTGAGTATTTGTATGAATATATTAAACCAAAACTATGAAATGAATATATCCAGTACTGTATTAAACGATGTTAAACCAAAACTATGAAATGAATATATCAAATACTGTATTAAACGATGTTTAATGTATTCCAGAAGTTTTAATTCACATTAAAAATCGGTCTTCTTTAATCTTCAATGTTGAATGTAGCGCCAGATTTTGTAAAGTATGACCGATATATTATATCCTGCAAATTTTGAATTAATATGTTAGAAAATTTGAAAGATTTATGTATATAATTTTTTGGAGAAGATATTTTTGTTTATGAAACTTTACCTCTTTCATTCATCCTCTTCAACAATCTGAATGTACTTTCTCTTTTTTTGTACCTGTTATAATCAGATCTTTTCATATTAGTTATAAATGTTATATGATTTTAGAAATCTATGTAGATAATTTTTTACCTTTGATGAGGTTTCGCAATCTTCTTGTTGTGAATTCTTCTCAGTAGTTTCTTCGAATTTCGTAACTGTATAGTACTCCTTCCGCATAATCAAATTATATTTATTGAGCTTCAGAATGAATTTAAATTTTTTTCCAATAATATTCTTGAATAGAAGATTTGGCTCCATTGTATCGTCCTGTATAAATTATAAATCGTGTGATGTTTTCGAATTATTGAATTTCATAAATGAAGTAATTAAAGAAATTGTATAGTTACCTTAGTTTTCTTTGTTTCAATTTGGTCAACTGTGAAGCCAACCAATTTTTCTGCGACCTTATCGAAAAGCACCAATGTTGTTTTGGCAGTATAGTCTTGCACCTCAATTTGTAGTTTAAATCTACAAAATTTTATAAATTAAATAATAGTGAATTTTATTAATTATAATATACATGTTATAATAAGATTAATTTACTTATACTTACTTAGTTATGGGAGAGGCATTGTTGTTGTTGCAAAATCTACAGTTGTACGATTCTGCAAGCTTTGTGAGCATCTTGTTACAAACGTTGCATGCCACATAAGACCAGCCGAACTTATCATTTATTCCAGCAATCGATGCTTCAATTGATATAATCTTTACCTGTATGTTATTGTTAGTTATATTTTCAAGTAAATAACTATTTCAAATTTAAACGAAATAACTATTTTGAATTTCGAAGGTGAAAATACGTTACCTCATCTTCTGAAGTCGATCTCATATTTTTTATGTCTAAAATCTTGAGAACATTTTTGGTGTCACTCTGTGATTCCAAATTTTGCGTTGAAGGTATATGCTCCATTTCTTTGATTTGTGAATTACTTGAGCTGTTGATTATAAAATATGAGTAGTTGATTTATAATTATAATCTTGTTTTATTATTTATTAGATTAAGCAATTACTTATCAATGAGTGGTTGCATCTCTGGAATTTTGATGTTAACATACGTCTTTGTTGCATTTGTGGACGACAGATATATACCTGTCACGTAAAAATGAATCAATTAAGATCTTCATAATTATCAATATTTGGTAAATAGTAAATGCGTACCTCTGAATTCTTTAACATTGAGTGATGTAATTACGATTGTAATTGGCATTTCTGTCACAATTTGCAGAATGTCGTTCAGAGTAATTGCTGAGTTTCCCCACAATGTGATTCTCAAATTGTTGTTGCTGTATTATGTATATTTGTCAATGAAGTAGTTATGTTTAAGAGTAATAAGTTAATGAATTAAAAATTAATTGATACATAAAGTCAATTGTTTCATACCTGGAATCAGTTATTTGGATATCTAATTTCTCGACATTGTTTCCCCTAAGATTCAAGAGTTCGATTTCGCTTCTTCCGATAAGGACACCACATACATCTGAATAAAAATTAAATTTATTTGTTATTATTTACGATATGTAAATGATGAATAAGTTTATAAAAGATAAGATATTGTTTTACTTTTTACCTGTGAGGTTTTCCTTGTTGACAATTCTGTTTTTTAGTGTACTGTAGTCAGCAAGTTCAAATTTATGTAAAGAAATGTTGGGTACGTTTTGTGTTAGTTCTTCTACAGTAGTGCCGGCTTTGAAATGTATTACACATGAATGTGTAACACATTTGTATCCTCTGTTGTTTTCAAAAACCTTGAAGTTTGCGATTTTATAAATTTTTTCTTCTTCGATTAAGGATTCAAATTCATAAAGTTCTGCTTTCCAAATGATCCCGTGAATATGATTATCCTGATTGAGTTATGATATGATCATGTTAGACAAAAAATATCATAGAATATAAAGATATGTTGTTATATGCAATGCGATATGAAATGTTTTTAAATATAAATGTTAGCAATAATATACTAATCTTAGTAATTCTCCACTCCATGAATGAATTACACATATTGATCTGAGTTTGACAGTTCTCTATAGCTATAGCTACTCGAGCAAGTTATCCAATAAATTCTTCATCATGACAACAATAAAATGAAACAAAGCGAAAAACAAAGTCGTTAATAATGAAAAGCATGAAAATGCTATTTATTCATCAACATTTGTATTAAAGACAACAAACTTTGTTATGTAAAATAGTCAACAATTCTTGTATTCCAACAGAGTATACATTTTGTTATTTATTGCAGTTTTAAGTAATTGAACAGATGAAAACAATATAATTGAATTTGAATTTTACGAATAGATTGTATTACATTAGATAACACTGATCTGGCGGGGATTTGGAGCAATCCGTGCAATCTCTACGAAAACACATTTCAAAATCTCTGCCTCAGTGATTGTTCATTTTTTGGGGCTCTTCGTGTCATTTTTTTCAAATCAATTCACGAAATTCAATCAACATATTGCATATAAATCGCTGCATTGGATAATTCTGAATATTTATGGTTTGGGTGTACTTTTTTTTTAATCGGACCAAATGATTGGTTACTTGGTTACTCACGTGAAAACCAATTTCTGTAAGCATAAAAATACGAAAATATAAACACAATACTACACTACATTGACTGTTTGTTACAATGTTGTAGAGATGACGACATTTGCAGTTACTATGCTAAAATGGATTTCTACACCGAAATTATTATAGTGAATAGTATTACTCGTTTTAAAATGCACAATTGGGTGACATGAACACCTGTACAGGCTATACATGACTATAAAAGAATCGGAACTTGACATGACGTGACTTAGACGCGTCACAACCGGACCTGTTACCAGTCCTATATGGGAGGAAATGCATGAAAGAGTTTAGAATTAACACTTCTTTATGGCATGGGCTGTACTACTATCACTTATTCTCTTGAAATGGAAGTTTTTTTTAATAATTATTATTAAGCCTGTGTGGTTGGGTTATTGGTGCTTTCTTTTTACGTAACTGTACTGGACTTCTTTCCTCCAATATTTTTGTTTTGTTCTTAATTCTCATATAGTTCCTTGTTTCTTATAAAAAATTGTACCTGTGCGTTTATGTGCGTCTGCGCTTTGTTAGGGGGATGGTGCTCTCCTAACATATCTGGTTTCAGAAATTATTGATTATATTCAGTGAAAATGAATTTTTTTTTGTAATTTGTAAAATGTTTTATATGAGTTTTTGTTCAATTTCCATCATTGGGATTAGTTTTGTTGAATTTCGATAATTAGGTTGCTTCCTGCAGTGTTTCGCAAAGTCAGATCAGAGACTACTTTCATCAAAGTTATATTTTGATGTGTACCTTCTGTACAATCATGTGTAGACTGAAATTTAACGGAATCAATTCGCACCACAATTTTGTTAGTGAGTTTTGAACCGAGTTTTACTTTCAGTTTCATTTTTTGCGTATGATAGTACATCTCGTTGAAAAAGATTGGCTAACTTAATTAATGTTCGATTATTACGTGTGAAATCCAATATGAAGAATTCCTTTTTAAAAAATTTGTGTCATTATTATGTTTGTTCATGTAATTCTGCAGATGAATCTAAATTGAGTATCACTTAAACCAAAGCAATGTAGATAATACACCACTTATCTCATCTACTTATGTCATTCATCATAAAACAAAGAAATATAGGTCAGTGCGTCCCACAAATGACCTAAACAGTTATTCGCTTTAAATATTTCCAGTCCCAGAATTTCAGCAGATAATACGGGTTTTTAATTGAAAATTAGATTCTCGAAGAACATATAACTACACAGTTTGAGTAATATGTATATTATTAAATGTGTATATAACTACACATTTGAAGCATAAATACGTACCTTTTCATCAAGCATGACACAGTCAACAGACATCAGATCATTGTTGTTCTTAAAATTGAATACCTTCCATTTCCTGGTTATTCGAACAACTATTGCACAATTTGTTGATTCGACAGTTAGCTCGGACACTGAAGTATGAGGGTGATTCATATTGTATCTACATAAAGATGAAAAAAATATGTCAAATGTGTAAAAAATGTTTTATAAATGAAGTTCTTAATAATATTTAGCTAACATTATTTAAAAATTAATGGCTGTAAAAATAGTAATTTATTTACCAGATTGTAAATCTTGGAAAATCTCATTGAACACTATATTCTTCGTGTATTTTTGAGGTATTGACTCATCATTTCTTATCAAAAATTTCAAACCCGATCTTGATTTTACTCTTGACACATCTACATAGAGTTGTCCATGACAAAAAACAGGACTGGGCAAGTAAATTCCGACGTTAGACAAAGTTTGTCCTTGACTCTTGTTTATAGTCATAACAAAACATAAGCGCAATGGGAATTGCCTTCGTTTTAGTATGAACGGCCATTTCTTATCTGTTGAGGTCATGACAATTCTTGGAATCAATACTTTTGTGCCAATATGTGATCCAGTAATAACTCTAGCTTCAATGATCCAATCACTGAGTTGAGTAATGATTAAACGCGTTCCATTACATAGTCCAGCACTCTGATTAATGTTACGCAGTAAGATGACAGGGACCCCAACTTTTAGATGAAGTTTATGGCTAGGCAAGCCATTGAAATTCAAGTTGTTTAGAAATTCCAAAGGGATTTGCATCTCTTCATCCGTTGTTCTTACTGATGCTTTGCAAATTGAGTCAGAACTTAGATAAATATGCTCCTCTTCATCAATTTTATTAAGAACAAAATGATTTATATCATCAACAACATCGTTTGTTGGTGTTAGAATTGCTGATGATCTCAAGTATTCTTCACTCTTAATGTTTTCAAGTAAATCCGGATATGTGTTGTCGACAATTGCTGCGATTGGATTGTCGGTGTGTTCAACTAAAAGATCATTTGGAATTTCAATCCATGTCTTATCCAATTCTTCATTGAAAGAAAATGTCGTTATCGTCCCTTCTCCAATCCCAAGGACCCAATTTGAAAATTCTGTTGTGTCTTCTATTCGCATATTCTGTTTTAGTATGAAAACTTTACATTCCTTCCAAATTGGTGACATGTTTATTGAAGCTCGAACAATATCATGCCTTGTACCTCTTGGGATAACTGGTAATGTTTGTCTGAAGTCTCCCCCTAGAAGAACAGTTTTTCCGCCAAAAATTTTATCTGTCGATTTTGGGTCATCGAATCGAAGGATATCTCGTAATGATCTATCAACTGCTTCAAATGTATGACGATGATCCATAGGGGCTTCATCCCAAATAATTAATGAGCACTTTTGAATCAACTCAGAAAGATTGGTTCCTTGTCGTATGTCACATGTGGATGAAGCACATATGTCAATCGGTATTGCAAAACGTGAATGTGCTGTTCTTCCACCTGGTAATAATAATGCTGCGATGCCAGAGGATGCTAGGGCCAAAATAATCTTACCTTCGGATCTTAATCGTGCCATGATAGTCTTATATAAACACGTTTTGCCGGTTCCTCCTGCACCGTAAACAAAATACAATCCTCCATTCTGATGATTAACTGATTCGATCACATTGTTATAAACCAACAATTGATCTTTGTTTAATCCGACATGTAATCTTTGGTGCTCCGAAGACATTTCAGCCATATCGTACGATTTCTCTTCACGAATCAATCGATTTTCCATATCCCTTATTAAAGATTCATCTGGAAGTGGTAGGGGTGGAAAATCTCTCAGACTTCTGTTGTTACGATGCATAATTTGTTCTATTTCGTAAATTGCATAACTTCGAAGTTGAGAATCAGTTAAGACCAAGTTAGGAAATTGGAGTTTTTTCCTATGCATGTACAAAATATCTTCAGAAAGAGTATGCCAATTTTGTTCCCAAAGAGCTATGGGGTCAGTAACCTCACAGAAAAGGAGTATCGTAACAAATAATTCACGTATTTGATTACCGAATGACCAGCTAGAAGCATGGGAAAGTGCATCGTGTCATTCTTTGTCTCCATCTAGTAGACCCAGTGCATAACATGCTGATTTGAAGGTCGGATAAGTTATACCATTTACTGTTCTAATTTCTTCATAATTGCGTGGCCCTCTTACAATATTAAGTAACATCCTTAAGTAAAATCTCTCACCCGATGCTGGATGTGCATAAACAATTCGACCAATGCAATCTTCTCTTTCTCTTCTTTTCCATATTTTGAACTTTGTTTGCCATACCCATTTTGTTGGGAACTCAACATAAGTTAATTCACGTGCATCTGAATGTTCAACATTCATCCTCATCCATTCTGTGAACATTGTTTTCTCAACATCTATTCTGTTAACGACGTTGACTAACCTTTCAGAGTCCTTAAATGTTATATTCTGATGATCTGGTAAGTGGAACGTTAATCTCTCTACAGCAATGCTTCGATGTTGAATATCGAAATTAAAGATCCTCCATGCAGACTCACATGCAGATACGTATCTACAATCAAGATATGATCTAATCTCATCAATATGTATAACATCATCCTTGCCTGTTCTTTCATTTCTTTCAACATTTTCTTGTAATACAACCCTTGCTTTGTCGGCACCCTTGTTGACATACTTAAATAGATACTTAATAGCTCCAGACTTGGTACACAACTCTACGTTGATGTGTGCGTCGTATGTAATAATCAAGCCTCTGTTATGAGGTACAACAAATCTGTTATCAAGTTTAATTCCGTTTCTGTCAACAGAAACTCCATTATCTCTCCTTTTGTAAACAGGAAATCCATTTTGATCTAAAGAGGTTTCTGATGCATAGGCCTTAGGGAATTTTTTTGAGCAAATTCCTTTTGACATACACGGGGAGTTACGATTTGCTTCACCGCAAGGTCCGTGCATCATAAATTGGGAAATAACTTTGAAACAAATAGGATCTTCTTCCTCATTGGGTATTTCAGCTGATATAATCTCATCAATTTGGGTTGATGTTTGAGGTTTATCCTCAGGGTGCAGGAATAATATGATATGAGCATGCGGCAATCCTCTCTTCTGGAACTCAATCGTGTAAATAGCTAAAAAAAAGGATAAATTAGATTAGCATAAAATTATTGAACAGAAAAATATTAAATAGAAAGGTACTTACAGGCTTGGATTCGCCCAAGTCGCTTATTATCTTTCAAATCTTTCATAAAACGATCGAGCTTTATTTTAAAGCATCTTGTAATAATGTCCGGACGTTCATCGGGTTGTTGCCCAGGATTTAAGGATAAAAATTCCCTAATTTCAGACCACTTAGGGTTCGATGTGAACGTGATGAATAGATCTGGGTTGCCAAACCATCTACAAATTGCCATAGCATCTTGGAAGCTTTGAGCCATGTACCTTGGTCCACCGGTGAAACTGGAGGGAAGAACAATGCGTTTACCAACAGATACAGGTGTGGTATCTCCTCTTAATACTGAATCCTTAAGTCCTTTGTAAAGCTCAGAACGCAATTTAGTTTGATTTAGGCTTATCCAGCGTAGCCTCTCTTCCTCTATACATGTGTATGCATCAACAATGTATTGTTGAAATAAACGACCGGAAAGATGTAATAAATTTGATTCATTCGATCTTTGTTGTAGTTTATAGGAATAAAACTCCCGCATGGTTACGTATTCTCTCTTTGTTTGACGATGACCAGAATTATTTGCGTAGCGAATGTGTATATGATATCCATCTTCACCATACGGAAAAATGATTGGATATTGCATTGCCATAAATGATGGATGTAGTTCGCTTATACGCTGCAATCCGGTAGACTTACGATGAATGATAATGTCACGTCTATAATCAGTATCAGAAAGGTCACCAACTATCAAACCAGCAACCTCAGAGGCTTGAGGCAAATTATAAACGGGTGGGTCAGTACGCCTTTTAGCGATCAACCTTAGTCGAATGTCTGCGAAATCAGATTCTTTGAAACGATCACGCGCCATTTGAAAAACCTTTGCTAGTTCGTTGTTTTCATCAAACATTTTGATCAGTCCTTTCACAATCAAAGGTTCAATGTTATTGTCATTGCTTGATGATTTTATAGCTGATATACGATTTGATAACTCATCTTCAGTATCGTAGATGTACAATTGCGCAAATTTTGGTCGTTCACCTTCACTTGGTAGTAATGAACCAATTCTATGATGATTCTGTCCGCTTATTCGATATACGTATGGGCCACGACCATTATTGTATCTATTATCAATTTTTCCTCCTATTGAGGTGAAAGCAAACATTGAGTTGTATGCACGGATATTGATTCGAAATTTTGATGAACGCGCATCGCCGTTGTAAGACAGTAAATCTAGGAGGAACGATGGGGGTTCCTTGTTAAATGGTAGTCTTATTTTTCCTTCTTGACAGCATAGGGAGAACTTAGGAGATGATGTATTTTTGTGTTTATCCGTGCATTCCTCATACCACATAATAGCAGCGCAATAACTACATTGCTTTGAAGGAGGACCAAATGTCCAAAGGGCATACTTCTTACCTATAATATATTGTAAAAATGAATATTCGTTTATAAATATTTGCTACACACTGAAATAATAATTACGTATTTTATAGTGTCTTACTATTGATGCATGCGGTTGAGGCTATAGTCTTACGATATGAGGTAGCTGAATGACGTTTTCGTTTACCTGTTGTAAGAAAAAAAGTAAAGTTCGTTATAAATTTACATCATTCATTTTGTATTAAATTGAATATTTGAGAATTTAAATTCATACCCGATATACGGCTTTGGGGATTAATGATTGTTATGTTGGGGGTTGGATTTGATGAATTGGATTGCAGTAGTGCACGTCTTGCCCATTCTAACGTGTACCCACAATATACACCAATGGTTGCGTTAGGTTCAATATTTGTAGAAATTGAGCCATCAGCATCTACACGGGATCTCGAAGAAATGGAATTTACATGTGTACTCCTGAATATGGGTAAGTTAACATTCATTGAAGTACGTGAGTACGTTGAAGGTGGATTGGGAGACAAATGGGTAGAGGTTGATACGAAAGGATTAATTTGCGGGTTTAATGGTCGATGAAGCATTGAAGAGCGTATGAACCTCCTATGCATCCTAGCTTGTCTACATCGTTCTCTATAATCCATCTGAGCATAAGATGTATATTATTTTAGTAATAATGCTAAATTTAACGAATTACAAATATATTTATATAAGATGATGAATTTATGAAAATATTTTTTAATAAATATCACATAGCATAGGAGTATAGTAACAGCGTCAAGGCTTACAGATTACTGGCATTGTATAACATGTATAAAGACCATCATCAATATTATCAATACTTAATGATTATTTAATTGAAATTTACAAACAAATTTCATCCAAATTATTTCATATAAAGATAATAATAACCTTTAAGGGAATGTGCACATTCTTGACAAAATGCTGCAAAATGTTTAATTTTTCTTATTCACAAAATGTTTACAATTTTCATTCATAAACAATTTATAGATGCTCTTTCTTATATAGGTATATAGATTTAATTTGGATTGTTAAATTCTTCTTTATAGTGTAACAATTAACACAAAAAAATATATTAAAAAAAAGGATTATTTTCGTATATTGTTAATAGAAAACTGTTTATACTTTTATAAAGCATAATAATAGGTTAATATTTTTTGCCATTCACAAACTATAAACCATGTACATATACAAAATAAATAAATAAATGAAATAACTAACAATATTTATACACGCCCTACTTCATTAAGTGAAAACATATAACAACAATAAAGTATAAAAACATCAATTTTCATTAAATAACTGTATGTAATACAGACGAAAACATATTACAACAATAAAATATAAAACCATCACTTTTCATTAAAGAACTGTATTTAATACAGACAAAAATGTATTTAAATAATAAAAACACAAAATCATCATAAAGACTAAGCGATGGAATATATATTAAGCTGTATCAATAGATTTTTTAATAGTCTGAATTATCAGACGGATCATCTTCGAATGAAGTGGAGTCTTGATGAATTGCGAATGGTTGGTCATAGAAGTAGTTTGAATTTTCAAAATGATCCAACGAAGTAAAAGAATTTGAGGGATTCAACAACGGTTCTTCATCATCGGAAACAAAAAAGGGCACCCCATTGGATTCGTCCTCTGAGTTCGGATCTAAATCGATGAAAGTGATTGGAGAATCACGTTGATCTTCAATACATCCATTGTTTGAGGTATGCAGTTTCTTGATTAATGAAGAGCGTATAGTCGCTTTCGATTTCTCAATATGTGGAGAGTTAATGATATTTCCTTCGTTGTTGTATATTTGCATGACGCAATTACTTTCTAAGGCCTTCAGAACATAAGATATTTTCTCTGCAGGGGATTTTTTAGGCTTCTTTTGGGATTCAGACATAGATGACTGAAGCGCAGGCATTCGACGACGTGAAATACATCTTTGTTCTCGAGGAGTGGGATTGTCCACGTCGGTAATTTCTCTTCGGGAGAACATCAAGTCAGATTTAAGAAGAATTTCACGCTCAGTACGAACCATAATTATCCTAAATTATTTGTTAAAATCAAAAAATATGTTAGTAAAAAAGGATTAGTCTTAAGTATATTTGTAAAAAACAAAGATTCATGTCTTCTTAACATTCACATTATGCCAAATAATGATTAACATATTTTTTTCGCGGGGAACAATAACAAAATGATTTGCAAAATTTTATTTTTAAAATAGAACCAATATGGGAACAATGACTAAATGATTGGCAAAATTATATTATTATAATTAACAGTGATAGAAAAATCACAAACATTCGTATATACATATAAATTTTACATGCAACTTAGAAATTCATTAAAAAAAAATCATCCATAAATTAGTCTAAAATCTACCATAACAATTATATAACAAACAGTGACAGAAAAATCACAATCCTATGCATGTGAATTTTTTTCAAACAAATATATCTGAACTAAACTAAATTTCATTACATATATTTGTGGTCACTAACCAAAACATCACTAAAATCTGGAAAAAGAAATGTAAAAAAATAATTACAACTTTAAAGTGATAACCTAATATACATTTTTTAAACAATTTCAATATAAAATTAAGTTCAATAACAGTGTAAAAATAGAATTGTCTGATGCAAATCTAACAATTTTAAAACATGGAACTAACCCTAAAATCTAGCATACCAATTATATAACTAAATCACAATCCTATGCATCTGAATTTTTTTCAAACAAATATATAAGAAAAGTCTATGCAGTAACAAAAAAGATGTGGTGATTCATAAAGTTCACTAATAGAATTAACACTCAGATCTGAACTAAACTAAATTTCATTACATATATTTGTGGTGACTAACAAAAACATCACTAAAATCTGGGAAAAAATATGTAAAAAAATAATTACAACTTTAAAGTGATAACCTAATTTACATTTTTTAAACAATTTCAAAATAAAATTAAGTTCAATAACAGTGTAAAAATAGAATTGTCTGATGCAAATCTAACATTTTCAAGACATGGAACTAACCTTATCTGTTATGAGTGAATGGAATGCTGATGTAGTTTACTGATCCAACAACAGCAAAATATAACTGGATGCAAGAAATTTATTTTTAAGTAAATAAAAATATAAATAAAAAAATTAAATGTACAAAAATTATTAACCAAATCATAGTACCTTCCAAACGCCTGATGTGATACTCTGATTTTCGAACTCTGCCTCGTCTATATTTATATAGTCGAGAAGGGGGAACGCTGAGGATGTGAACAGAGGTGTTCTTTGAATGTGAAGGATCTTTTGGATTCATCAGAAAATGAATGAATCTTACTTTCAATGAAACATAACATCTGAACGGAATACCAATTTTTTTTAAATGAAAACGTAAAAGAAATGGGGCTGAATCGTGGGACAATGAAATTTGATTTCAGGGAAGGGGAAAGGAATTTTGGGGGAAGACGAATGCCCTGAATCGGTACCTTTTCTCAAACTTTTCTTAATAAATGAACTTTGGGGAATAGGGATAGACGGAAGAGTAGGAGGGGAAATCTCAAGTGAAGGGAACAAACGTCATAATTCAGAGATCAGAAAACGTGAGAAGTGAGATGAGTTATTAATGCAAATTACACGTGTCCATCTCTTTGAGAGATCAGAAAACGTGAGAAGTGAAGGGAGAGGAATTAATGCAAATTACACGTGTCCATCTCTTAACACTTTGGTCTACAATTTTTATATAGGTATATATATATATATATATATATATATATATATATATATATATATATATATATATATATATATATATATAGAGAGAGAGAGAGAGAGAGAGAGGTATGCATTTATTAATAATGAAATTAAATATAATATTAAATACATTAAGATTCAAATTTGTAGCATTGTGTTGAATAAAACTAAAACACTACTCAATCTAATCTCAGCTGACATTAAACCAAAAATGAAACAAAATAGTTTAGACTTTGAAGACACCTAAATAAAGTCATTGAATAGTGAATATATGATTCTATAAATATTTGGAATAACTTAAACAATGGCGGTACATATTCTAATGTTCTCTTTGCTTTAACCACGCATCCACAAAATTCATTGTCATACACACTTGGACATAAATAATTATATAATTATAATTACAACTATACCAATTATAACATGAAATCTATTATGAGAAAAGAAAACACTGTAATATGAGACTATTGCAAAACTATCAAAGGTGTTATCAATTTATTTACTGTTATGCATTGGAAAAATGATGCCCATGATACATATCATTTAAGAATCCACCCCCAAAATATAACATGATGCCATAATACATATCATTTAAGCATCCAACCCGATAATAAAAAACATAATCATTTAAGAGAGAAATGCAGAGAACCTATATGAATGGAGTATTTCATCAAACATAAGGTGAAAATAAAAGGAAACAAAATCAGAGGATGGATATTAAATTCCTCACAACTTTAAAACTTAAACAAAAAATTAAAATAGACATTGATTTGGGCAAGTTTCTTCATCAAGAAACACATGCTTCGAGCTAAATACTTTTCAAAGTTATACCTAAACTACTAGGTTAGTAGTTTGACTATCCCATCAATGGGATTTAGGGGGTGGGTATATATGCTAGGTGATAGGATGAGAAATCAAAGACTATTAAATATCAAATGGATAAGGATTTACAGAAGCTTGAGGTTTATATATTTACAAAATGGGAGATAAAGAGGCAAACCTTTAGAAAGACTGAAGAGCCAAATATATTGATTTATCTTCTCTAAGAACTTAAGGGTCAAATGCATGTTATAGACACTGAAAGCTATTTGGCTTCCTAAGAAAATGGATGTGAAAAAAGAGATAGTTAGAGGTATCGCTCAAAAACTTGTGTTTAACATGGAATGTAAAAAGAAAGAGAGATAAATCAGTAGTCGAATAGGTGGTTTCTGTTTTGGAGTCTTTTGAGAGAAAGAAAAGTTTCGAAACAAAGAAAGAAGTTGACAATTTATGAATATTTATTAAGTGTACACGTGTCTCTGTGTGGGCTCGACAAATGTCGACATTGTTTTGTGATGACAAATTTAGGTATATACATAGGGAGGGAAGAATTGAGGGATATATTTAGGATTTTTTTCATTATTTATTTATTCGGATCTAATTATCTACGTATGATTTAGGAAACCAATCAAGGTTAAAGAAAGAGACTGGGGAAGAGAGAGAGAGAGAGAGAGAGAGAGAGAGAGAGAGAGAGAGAGAGATTGGAGTGTGATGTATTTTTAAGAGGATACGTTATTAACGAAAAATGTTTTTTAATTAATAGTTGGTGGTATCAACACGTTTTAAATTGAGAAAAGTAGGCATTTTACTTCATTTTAATTAAAGTGAATTTTCCAATTAAGTATTTTTACTTCATTTTAATTAAGTATTTTATTGGCAGTGGTTATGGTGGTGGTGGTAGTGTGTGTTGATGGCGGTCAATTAGGGTTTTGGTGATGGTGGTCGTGGTGGTAGGAAGTTTTCTTTTTCCATTGTTGGTGATGATACTTGTTTGGGAATGTTAGAGAAGGGGGGATGAGGGACGGGGGAGGGAGGGGAAAAAGAATTTAGAGATTTATCAATTTTAAGGAATAAATGTTGTGTAGTTGAGGGTGTACAATATTTTAGCCACTGTGAAAAGGAAATTGATGAAAAATATATTTATCTATTTAGGGTTACATTGTGTTCACTATATTTGTTCGTAGTTCCATTATTATAGCGGTGTAAAAATATGCACAATTTTAAATGAATAAAAACATTATTTCAACTATGTGAAAAAACATATCACAAATTTACATTCTATCGCGATGAAAGATATTTCACCTCGAACCAAAAGGACCTTAGAAGATTAGTATACTTCAAATTAGGATTATAAGTCATTTTGTGCGATGCAATTTTGTGTATCGTTTGTATTGTTTCGTGTCTGGTTCATTATATATTATTTAAAATATGAACCAATATAGAGACGACATGTCAGTGTATTGCACAAAATGACTTATGTTGATGGTTGTGGATTAGGGTCTCGTGGTGGTAGTGGGAGGGGGGTTCCATTGGTGATGATGGTGGTGATTGTTGTGTGGACATGTTAAAGGGATAGATGAGGGAAGAGAGGAAAGAGAGGAGAGAGAATGTTTGGAGTGTTATGTATGAGTCATTTTTTGCGAGTCGTGTGTGCATTGGTTTGTGTTTGGAGTTCCCTGAGTATAATTCAAAATATTAACCAATGCCGACACGACAAGTTTGTGTCATACAAAATAAATCTGAATCTTGAGTTGATATAGAATTATTCGCATTTAGGTATAAATGTTAATGAATTAAAAAATGGGAGAAGAGATGACTTTAATACATTACTAATTTTTTATTCTATATTTTAATCAAAATTAATCATTTTATTAAACTTTAATTTGTCGTTAAATGTGAAAAAAATTCCATTAAAGTGATCTTTGGTGATAGTTAGTGTGGTGTCAAAAAATCTACCCGTAGGGGGGTGACCATTCACCACGATGCATGTATAATAATAAATAAAAGATAGACAAATATTTACGTGGTTCGACCATCAATGGCCTACGTTCACGGGGCTGCTGCTGCTTGTAATACCCCGCACTTTTATGGATAATTAAATTTCATAAGTGGACGTAATTTGGAGATTTGAGAAATTACTCTGAATAATAATTTTCGAAGTTATGAGGATTAGAGGATTTCCGATGCGTGTTACATTTACTTTTGGGATTAGGTAAATAAGTCGAATTATTTTAATTACATGTCGCAGTTGAGTAAAGCGACAAAGGATAATATTTTAATTGAAAAACCCGCATTGAGATGTGTTGGGTTTAATTAGTGAATTTTAGTTAAGTGACTCGGATGGAGATTTCGAGTGTGTGGTTGGTTTCGGAATGGCCAAGATAGTTAGAATAGAGCATCCGGGGGCAGTGTTTAGATTCCTGAGATTTTTGGACTAATAGGGACTCGCAATTGAGTAAACGAGTCATTTTTTTGTTTATAAGGGATAAACCCTTATTTCTCTCTATATAAGACACGAGAGAGTGGGAGAAAGGAATGAAAAGAGAAAAATAAGAAGAGAAGAAAATAAGAGGAGAAAATAGGAAAGAAAAGGGGATTCCGGCCAAGCTCCGCGGAATTCGACTCGAGGTCATCGGATTTTATCCACGAGGTAAGTATTTACTTATTTTATTTAATTTAGTACGTACATCTCATATTATAGTTGGTAAAACATAGAATTTTGAGTAATAACCCTTAAAATAAATTTGGAAAATTTGAGTATGAGTTTGCATATTGATGTAGTGTAAACTCTTAATGATTTCTAGTGTTAAACCCATATTAATGGTGTGTAGAAAGGGGTAGAAATGGGAGAAATTATAAACTAGGGTTTTAGGGTTTAAATCAAAGAGAAATGGTTTAATACCACAAATTAATTGAGGTGTTAGTTGGAAAACATAGATTATATGTTTATGGAGTTGTTGGTTGAGATTAGAAACAACAAAAATGGAGATTGGGATGATATTTGGGTTTTGGAGAAGTTAGAAAACCTTAGCAGATTTTTGGATTCGAACCAGCCGAATCGATTCGGACAGGACGAATCGATTCGGTACGAGACAGTTAGAAAGTTGAAACCTTTTCGAATCGATTCGGTCCTGGAAGATTTTTGAGGTTTTATCTTTTAAGTTAAGGGAAATTAAATACTAAATATTTGGAGATTATAATAGGGGATTCTAATTATGATATTAGGACTCCTATATGATGGTATTGAGGGTGAGTAAACATTGGGATGAAAGAGGGAACCTCCGATTAATTTAGTGTATGATCCGGGGTATGAAATTAATGAATGTTTAAGACGAGAGACATTTGAGAGAATCATTCGGCAAGCGTGTATAGATATATTAATGCGGTAAGAATAAATATGGGCCGATTAAAATTGAGAAAAATCCTAGGATGCGATACCTATGGAATTAAAATAAGTTGAGAATATACTTATTTAATTAATATGAATTGGTATATTTGGAGAATATATATAAATCCTTAAACGTGATTAAGGTGCGAGTTATATATTAAGTAAGAGAATACTTATGGGTTTAGTGTTTTAAGTGAGTAAATACTTATATACTATTATTAATGGGAATAATTGGAATATTGGCTATTGCTATATGAGATTGGCAATTATAGCCATATATATATATATATATATATATATATATATATATATATATATATATATTAGAGATGTGAAGTAGATTGTATATACGATGTGAGTACAATATATATAATGTAATATGTATAAATATATCTATGTGTGATTGGTATATTTATATCTTAGAGGCTGATTCCACGGGCTTTCCTTTGGCGTAGGGTTGGAACAACCAGATTATATATTTTCTCTAGTGCGATCCCGGGGGGTTGCGCGATGTGAGTGAATCCCCTGGCTTGAGGAACAGGGGGAGTATATCCCCAGGTCATACCATCCCACGTACGAGTGCGATGTGTGTGTACTCCACTTGCAGAGGGAATATGACCGCCTCCACCATTATGTATTTTTACCATGAGTGAGTCTAGCTTGGTACCATGGTTCAGTGAGTAAACCCGGATTCAGATAGGCACTATGAGACTGCATCCTCGAGTTATAGCTCGGTGGGATGGTTATCATACTTATGATTGTGATAGGTATAAATATACTTGTTGTGTATAGTATATTATTTGTATATGATGATGAATTATCATATAAAGTAAACTTGTGTAAAGTGAAAAGTACGAATAAGAGTTATTCCCCTTTCCGGTATATTTATATCCGGACTTATATGAATATGGATTAGGTTCTAATGAGAACTATATATATATATATATATATATGGGTTTTTATATTATGCGTTAAGTACTGAGGTCCTAATGGATCTCGATGATCAACATTATCATGTAGTAGTGTATCGGGGGGTTCCTTGTTTGGATTTCGCTTCGCGAGACGTCCCACGCATGAACGTAGAGAAATGTTGAGAATGGGGAGAAGTTTAGCCCTTAGTACTGGGGTCTTTGAGGATCTTAGAAGATGGTTATATAGATTAGTTAGGCAGGGTAGCTTAACTAGGTTGTTTAAAACATATGCATTAGGTGTGCACTATTAGAAGAGGGGTGAGGTGTATCTCATGAGAGTGCGATACCAATTTAAATATGAGATAAAATCATATTTTAAAAATATGGCATTTATGCACTTGCAAAATATTTTCAAACTCAGGCTCTGACCCGTTTTCTCTATTTTTTCCTCTCTAGATAGATAGATAGATAGATAGATAGATAGATAGATAGAATTCAACTATTAACTAGTGAAGCTATTACAAAACAAAGAAGAAATGGATTCAATTTCCTATACATAAGATTTATACTAGTAGCAGTCAAAGCATTAACCAGTAAAGGAATAAATGCCTCTATCCTCTTATGTTTTAGAGATGTTAGACATACTAATTACAACACTAGTGTTTTAGGAATGATGGAATCAAGCCTTTTTAATGGTCCAATACATTTTAATTATTTTCCTGATTTTACATTAAGTTTAACTGACCCCCACATATTAAAAACCATGACACTAAATATTAAAACATTTGGATATGAAATGTTAGAAGGAAGTAAACCACTAGCTTTAATTTACAGAATTTATTACAAATGTTCAACGACAAATCTAAATGTCCACGCTTTAGTAAAAAGTTCAAAAGACAAAACTCTACTCATACAAAGCAGTACAAATGACGCTAATATTCAAGTCCCTAGGTCAATAAATTGGAAAGATATTAATTTAACAAACGATTGGTTATTAGAGAATGAAAATCATCCCCGAAAAGTGCAAAACAACGCTATTAATCTTGAACGAATCCAAGAATACCTTGGCGGATCAGTTAGAATAAGTTTTGATCAACCACGATTTAAAAATCTCCATATTAGAGATGATAGTAAATCCCAAACTAGTTATACAACAAGAAAAGATGATGATTTAATACCTAGACGTAATGTTAAGTTAAAATAAATTGATACAACTTCCCAAGTAAGTATATATCAAACACAATAATTGGGTACTTGGCTCCATCTTAACACTTCACTCCCCACTATCCTGCCAAGACTTTAAAATTTTACATGGATATTCTTTATTCCTCAGAATCAGTTCGTATTAAAGAAATCACCGATCGCAACGATTTGTCAAGGATTCTTTACCATTCGTTGCACATTAATAATATAATCTCTCTTCAAGATTAGGGATCCCATCCCTCCATTCTTAAAACCCTCCCAAGTCATCAAATTCAGTTTAGTTATTATGATTGTATTGAAGCATGGTTAAAAATTCTCTTTTACCAAAATAAGTCATTCACTCATTTTTATTTTATTTGCTTTCATAAAAAATTTAAAAGTCAAATTCCTTTTTGATTTTCTCGATGGTGGACACAACATGGTTCTATCCTAGATATCCTACCTGCAGGCCTCCAAGAACAAGTAAAATATTTTTCCACAGTCTTTAAAGTAAATGAACATAATTCTCAGTTCCCAGTTTTACTTTTGTTCTGTAGTAAATACAAAGTTCCATGGATATTCAAATGAAAATATGCAATACAGCAGTCCACAATAGTCCGATAATTTTATGTTAAATGGTGGGACTCTTTCAATCAATAAAGGATTATTAATGATGTCCAAATGGAGTTTCCTTGCCAATCAGTCATTCCAGTCCAAGCAGTTAAGAAATCTAGTCAAGGTTCTATGGATACAACATTAGCCAAGTCAAAAAAGTCCCAGCAGCTCAAAGATTTAACAAAACAGCTTCTTCTTCAAGCTAAAGCCGTTCTCCCACCTCTTCTGTCGAGTCAAAAAATATTCACCAAGTTAACACATCAGATCCATATTCGAGTTCATTATTCCAAGATGCCCAAGACCCTTACAGTTTGTAATAAATTTATTTTTACAGGATAATATTTGGTTAAAATTTAATGATGAGTTACTATTCATGAACAGTAAAAATATTCCTCGACATGTTACTATTCATGAACATTGACGAATGATTAAAATATTCCCCAATAAATTACTATTCTTGAACAGTGTCGTCGCACGGGTTTACAGTCTATCAGCTATCAGTTTACCCAAGGTTAAAACAGTTTACCCGAAGTTAAAATCAGTTACCCAAGGTTAAAGCAGTTTACTCGAAGTTAAAAGCAGTTCACCCGAAGTTAAAGTCATTTACCCAAGGTTAAAGCAGTTCACCCAAAGTTTAAGTCAGTTACCCAAAGGTTAAAGCAGTTCACCCGAAGTAAAAGTAAAGGAGTTTCAACTATAAATAGAGCATTTTCCCTGAACAAATTGTTCGATTCTATTCCGGAGTCTGGAATAAAGCGCAAAGTAATTATAGTACTATTAAAAAAGAAATATTATCTTTTGTTTTATGTGTTTCAAAATTTCAGAGTGACATTTTAAATCAAATTTTTTTTGTCCGTGTGGATTGTAAAAGTGCAAAATATGTTTTTGAAAAGGATGTCCACAATATTGCTTCTAAATAAATTTTTGCTAGATGACAATCTATACTAAGCATTTTTTATTTTGATATTGAGTTTATTAAAGGAAGTGAGAATTTCATCCCTGATTTTCTCACACGTGAATTTCTACAGAATAACAATGACGGAGAAAAATCCCTAGAAGACAACTAGAGCCCTCGCTCTACCCACAAGCCAACCTTCTACTAAAATTGCATCCCTAGGTAACAAACAAATACCAGGTCCTTGGAAATATTCCAAGACCAAATTTTAGTTACAGTTCCACTCTTGCAACTCCTACAGAGTTTGGGCCCTCTTCTAGTCAATACCTAGTCAATGACCCATTTGCTACACAGCCCATTCAACAAATTACTAAAACTAAATTTTATAATCACCCTGCTAAAACTGATTATGTGCTCAAACCAAATTTTTCAAATTTATTTTCTATTGAGCCAAATCACAACCATATTAATATATATATATATATATATATATTAGGTGTCCAGTCATAGGGATGCCTGGATGAAGATTCCTTTGAGTCAGACGTTTGCTGCAGCAGCTGTGGATGCATGCAGGCTTATTATAGATGCTTATATCCTTGAGATCTAGGTAGGAGGTATTGTAGAAATATAAGGGCCAATCGCCTAATAGTATTCATTTATTCTTTTACCGCCTTTTTGTGCGGCATTTTTTATGGTTCTATTATTGTTAAACCGAGTGTTCGGTTATTTTATTTCATTTCAGTTTCATATATAAGTTGTGTGAATGTTTTAATTGAATGGTTTGATTAAAAAGATTAGTTAAATAAAATTTTGACACCAGCCTAATAGGTTATTAGTAATTAAATTGGTTTTCGACAGTGATGCTGAGAAAGAACCATATGAGACTCCTGTTTTAATTTGGTATAAGATTGATCACCCGATATTTTATTAGGCGAGGTGTCACACTGCTGTGTTCCATTAGAATGATGGGAGAGTTTACATGAATGCATTTCTCTAGCCTCTAATCTCCCCTTTCACAATGGGGGGTGTCCCCTTTATATAGAGTTAGGGGTTACATTAGGGTTACAAAAATGGATGAGTCATATCTTCGTGGAGTTTTATTTGAATCAAATACTATTCCTCTGTCTTTTAGTTTATCAAGGACTATAGTCGTCCCTATCTTATTGGAGCGTCTGTTGCTCGTCATCTTGACCGGGGTGCTCGCCACATGTCACGCTATTATGTAAGCATATTTTTCCCCCAAAATAGCCCCACGGGTCGCAGTTCAGCTGAGTTGATTTCGAGATGAGCTGGAAGCTGGTCCATAATCTCTTTAAACATGCGTAGTTACTGATGTGAACTGGACTGGCATTTTTTGAGTTATCGTTCAACTTTTAAGCCTTCCTTGGTTGATCTACTTGCCTTCGTAAGGTTTTAGATGAATGCTTATTTTGAGTTGAGATACTTTTAATCGATATGGGAACTGGATTCGAGAGTGTCGAGATGCCTACGTAACCTCATAGGATCAGGTCGAACGTAGTTCATAGTTCTATTTTATTGCATGGCCCAATTTGTAAGGCTGACCACAGGCCTGTTAAGAATTCGTTTGCTGAGTCTTTCTCGAGCGTGCATCAAGTTTAGGGCATCTCCCTGTATTTTGATTTAATATGGTCTAACTGGTGAGGCCGACCACAGGCCTATGTGTCGAGTCTTGCTCGAGCATGTACCTAGTTGGGGTAAGACCCTGCATTAGGCTTTTCATATGGTCCAATTAGAGAGGCCGACTAGAAGCCTATGCATCGAGCCTTGCTCGAGCACGTACCTAATCGGGAGTAAGACCCTGCATTAGGTTTTTCATATGGTTCAATTGGAGAGGCCGACCATAGGCCTATGCATCGAGCCTTGCTCGAGTACGTACCTAGTCGGGGTAAGACCCTGCATTAGTTTTTTCATATGGTCTAATTGGAGAGGCCTACCACACGTCTATGTGTCGGGCCTTGCTCGAGCACGTACCTAGTCAGAGTAAGACCTTGCATTAGGTTTTTCATATTTGATATGTAATCAGTACGCCTATTGTACTTAGGCATTTCCTGTAAGTCAATGTAATACCAATTTTGTTTGCATTTTTCCATTTTGTAATGCCTCGCATGTAAATATCCATCTATTTTACCTTTTAGGTTGTGTCATCACACTTTCTTAGGCCTAAACGACGATGGAAAAAATGCATGTAAATACGATGGGAGGGTTTTATTGGTGATTTTTGCCTGCCTATTTTGTAATGCCTCGCATGTAAATCTTTGCTTGATGCTTGATAGGAGGGTTTTATTGGTGATCTCTGCCTGCCCATTGCATTGAGGGAACACTACTAACGCTTAGTGAATCCTGATTTTGTATTCGACATAAAAGTATCGGAATGGATCGTTATCGAACTATGTTCCATTGTCAGTTACCAATGCCCTAAGAATGTTGAATCTTGTAATGATATTTCTTCCGACGAATCTCCTAGCATCCAGCTCTCTACTGTGAGTGAGAGGTTCTACCTTAACCCATTTGGTAAACTAGTTGGTCGTTATTATCAGATATCTCCTATTTCTAGGTGCAATCGATAATAGTCGTACAATATCCACGACTCATTGGGAGAACAACCATGGGCTTGTGAGAGGATTGAGATCTTTATCATGTTGTTTGATCATTGGAGAGAGCATTTAGCACTTTGGTCATTTTCTAGTGATCTGCATTGAATTCTTCTGTATATGCGGCCAACAATACCCTTGAGAGATTGCTCTGTAAGAGAGTGATCTCCCACCTATGTATGCTCCATAATTTCCTTCATGCATCTCCCTCAAAATCCCTTCGACTTGATCTGGGTTGACGCATTTTAATATTAGATCCTTTAACGATCTACGGTAGAGTTATCCATCGAACCTGGGGTAGAATCTGACTGATCTAATCATCAACATATGTGATTCCTTATCATGTAGGGGTAACATGCTGATTTTTAAAAAATATATTATAAGATTCATCTAAGATGGGGACAATTGCACTTGGAAGATATTGAGATCGTTCGTTGCTTCTTCAATGCTTAGCTGGTCCGCATACTCCACTTTAATTTTTCTCTTCGGGTCAGCTTCAATGGAAAATGCCAAAGTAGCTAAGGCATTCGCATTGCTATTTTCATTCCTTGCCAGCTGCTCCACTGAGGCTGACTTAAACTATTGGAGTAGTCCTCTGGACTTGTTTCTATAGGGTATCATCTTGGGATTTGTTGCTTCATATTTTCCATTGAGTTGTTTTGTGATCAACTTGGAGTCATAAAATACGGCAATTTGGTGAGAACCCATGTTGATCGCCCTTCGTGGATCGTGCACCACAACTTCGTACTCGACTTTATCGTTTAAACCTTTGAATCCCAGTTTTATGTCTTGCTCAATCAGGTTGCCTTGTGGGGTCAATAAAACTATCCCAACTCCTGTGCCTTTCCCATTTAATAGGCCATGAATGAAGAGTTTCCACTGTTGTTAATTCTCGACGATAAGTAATGCTTCCAGGATAAAAACATATCCAAGTAAAAGAACACCATGTTTAAGTCACATGAATTGATGGAATGAAATTGTGATTCGAACATCTTAAATGCATATCCATATATGTAGTAAAACAAAATAAAAAATATTTATGAGAATTTGAAATTTTTTTTATCAAAAAAGAAAATCTTTTTAAAAATATTGGAATTTTTTTCTAAAAGAAAAAAAAAATCTTTTTGGATAAACAAGATATACAACACATGAATAAAACCTAGCTCGAGATAAATGATTGCAACAAGAAAATCGCTCAAATTTAGAAACAAGTCCAGACCTCAATAATTTATTTGGAGGTATTCCCAAAAGGCATTGGCATCCTTTGAAATTCCTCCATTAAGCATTGAGAAGTCATGACAAAAACCTCAACTTTCTCATGAAGACTAGCAATGTCTCCATCGTAGTGTATGGGATCATGTGTGTGAGAGACTCTTCCTAGCTTGAAATAAAACTCCCTAAGGTAACCTCATTATTTGCAATAGGTACAAACATAGATTGGTTTGGTTTGACATTACTTAAAAGGCCTAGGATGAGTTCTCCGTAGTGGGTTAGGTCGAGACCCGTAAGGATCTAACACAAACTTGGCAACCGATTTAGTTGCGGTATGGGAAGTGGATGCACCATCATAACCTATACCTTGCCTCTTTTTAAAACCTAAAGCGGGACTTAGGAACATCTTTCCAAACTTCTTAGAAGTGTCCTCTAAAGTGACTTTGGCCTCACGGGCATGTTTGATATCTTCCTCAAATTGTGAAACTTGGGATTTAAGTTTTTCACGAGTCTCTAATGATGCTTGAAGATCTCTCGTAAAACTAGCCACTTTTGATCAAGTCTTTATTTTCCCTTCCCACCGAAATAGGTTCCTCACTCAATGAGATTCTCACAAAGATCCCATTCTCTCTCAAAACTTTCAACTCATTCTCTAAAGTTAACACCCTAAGAGTCAAATTTTTATTTTGCCTTTTAGTTTTTAAAGACTCGATGTAAAGTTCGAAGTATGCACATTGGAAACCATGTTATCCCTCACCCAAATCATCACCATCACTCAAATCATTACCCTTACACTCTATAAAATGTTTCGACACATTTTTTAGGCTATCACGTTTAAAAATGTCCTCAATTGCATGAGACATACTAGTAATGCTAATGTGACTAGACATGAATGAACAAAAATTAGGTTCATGTGGTGATTCATTCCCGAAATCCACCGACTCAATATTTTTATCACTTCAAGTGACATTATATGCAGCTTTAACTTTGCCCTGTCTCTTAAGCCTAGTGGGACATTCATGGGCTTTATGAGCTTTCCATCACACTCATAACATCTCTCCGATTTAACTTTTCTGGGATATTTACCTCTAGCTCTCTATTGATTATTCTCAAAACAATCTTACATGACTTGAACTTTTTATTTTTCTCAAATTTTTTATTTTCTAATTTGGAAAAAATTTCATTTTTAAATGTGAGATTTTTTTTAAAATTTTTAGCAAACGGGACAAGATCATGTAGATCAATTTAGAAATTGGAGATAAAACCTTTTTCTTTTGATTTAGATTTTAAAGATATTCCTTCCTTCTTCATTTTGGTTTCTGGAAACATGATTATTTCATAATTCTGAAGATCACCTACGAGCTCTTGTAGCCTAATTGTGTTTAGAATTCCCAAAGAGGTTAAGGACAATAACATTCGCATTAAAACGGTATGAGAGTGACTTTGGAATTTTCTTAACCACTCTCACTTCTGGAATTTGCTCACCTAAATTAGAACTAGAATTCACAATATCATACAAATGTGCATAATATTCATCAAAAGTGTGAGTTTCAAGCATGGGTATACTCTCAATTTTGTAACAACCCGCGTAATTTTGGGTTATTTTAATTAATTTTTGGAAAATGGAGGAAAATAAAGTTTTTGATAAAATTATTTTTATTGCTCAAATATGTTGGTTATTATTTTTAAAGGCGAGAATTTCAAACGGTTTCGAAAACGGATTTTAAAATGATTTTTAAATGTTTTTAACTCTTGGAGTTGTTTTGACTTCCAACTCTTCATTTCTTTGCATTATAAAAGGAAGTCGTGGGCAACCTTTTTAACATACTTTTGGCACAACTTTTGGCAGCAAATATATTTTATATTCCTCTTCTTTTTATATACACATTGACCCTTGAGATTTGTGAGTTCCAACCTTAGATTAAAGGTGTTCTTGGGGCTATTTTTGTTGGAGGTACTTGGAGGAGCTTCTGTAGATCTTTTGTGTTGATCTTGAGGATGTGATAATTGGTTTCTCATCATGGTTTGAGGTATGGGGTTTTACACAATATGCTCCTTAAATCTCGCGAGTGTCATTCTCTTTGAATTCTTGTTAATTGAACTCATATTTGAATTGATAAATTTATTGAAATCTGGAAAATAATTGTTGAAATTATTTTGATTCATGTGGTATCATTATATTGTTGATGAGCACGTTGTCATGAGATTTTAATATGGCACGGATGTTGGGCACCCGCCAAAATTTCTATTTCCCGGGCTATGGCTTGATAAAGCATATACGGATGTGGTGAGGCCTGGTGACCCGGTTAAAGTGCTGTTGAGAAATTATATTGATAAATGCTTTGAGATTTACATTTTGATTTGAATAATCGTACTCGTGTTGTTACGTTTTATTCATCGCTAACATATATTTGTTGAGCATCTTTCTTGTCATATTGTGTACTTCCCCATATTTTCTTTTAGTGGAAGGTTAGCGCAGATTTTGAGGCGCTATAGAGATTGATGTTAGCGAGGATTGTTTGGGAAATATTTGTATTATTTTGATGTATAGAGCTTTGGAGATTTGAATTTTATTTTCGAGTTAGTTGTTGTATGTAATTCGAGAGATTTGGTATTTAATTTGAAGAGATTGAGATTAGTGGATTTATATTATTGTGGGTTTATTTAGATGCTCTATACCTTGTCACTGGTGGATTTGGATTTATTTTATCGCATTAGCGCTCCGTTCTCTCTCCCCGGGCGGGCGGGGTGTTACAAAGTTGTGTGGTGAGGTTTTCAAGGTTAGAAGCTTTCACAGCATTGGTAACCTCGCGTGTAACTTGAAGGATGTACCAAGCTTCTTTAGACGTGGTACACGTCATGATGCGATGAAATTCCTCAGGAGTGACCACACTAAAATAACATTTAAACCTAGAGAGTTAAAATTTCACAATCTAAGATCATCTTCAGTCAAATTAGAAACTGGCTTGAGACTAATGACATGTTTATTAGTTAGGAGGAGTCCACCTCCTTTTGACAACAAGCCAATTGTTCTCGTCGATTGATTTTAGAGACAATCTCATTCTTGCTTTCTAATAGGCATAATTAGTGCCATTAAACAAAGGTTCCCAACTATACGAATTGTTCATATAACCACCACTATTCATTTAAATAACTTGTAGGAACAAAATCTGATACCAATTTGAGAAAGCGGGGTTCGTAGTGTGGTCCAGTTATATGTAGAAATCATAAATTAGGTCACACACAAATGCTATTAAGTTCAAATTTTAACTTGATTAATTAGGTGAATCTAAACGAGCAAGATGTATGAGTATAAATCTAACCAAAACAAACCAAAAACACAGAAGATAACATTTGAGGAAAAAATTCCTTTCGAACAAAAAAAAAATTAGCACTATTACAACTAGGAGTAACAGTCTGACACTAATAGATTTACAGAACACTAAGCAGTGTAATTATGCCTTCCTTCCTTGTTGTTGATAACAAGAAATAAATATCTAACAACACCCCATAATAAGCTCCACTTGCCTCGGTGTCCACTAATCAGCCTCATAAAAATATATTTTTACCTTCAGTAATGAAGGATTAACTCCAAAAGGTTTAGAAAAAAAGTTGTGTTCTTCAGGGTTTGATAAAGTGGTCTCAGATCATCCAAGGGGTTTGGATTTGAAAAATAAAAAGTTTGATCACATAAATATGTCTAAAAGGCTTGATTAAAATTGGAGGCTCGTATCTCTATATGTATGGAGAAAAATCTCCAATAGATAAACATGAAATATTGCATTTGAAATCAGATAAAAAAATAAAATTTCACCAACTCGTTCGAACCAGATACATATCGTTCAAACAAAGTGCCCCATCTCATTCAAATACCCATCAAACTAGCTCTTTAATGAGATTTTTGAACGACTAAGATTTTCCAAAATTTATCTCATTTGAAGCATCGTTCAAAGTTGTTTTAACAAGAACTATGTACTCATTCGAATGACATCCAATGTCGTTCTAACGACTTTGTAATTTTTAAAAAATAAATAAATATATTTTATGTTTTCAAACACTTTTAAAATACCCCTCAATAAATGGATTACACTAAATCAACCTTATATACCTTCTCCATATGATTGTATTGACGATGTTAATTGTCCGATCTTCGATTGTTGCTTTCTATCACTAAGTGGTCTTCACTCGAGGCTCTTGAGAATGTACATGATGATGTAGAGGTGTAACAGAATATTTCAAACTAAAAGACATAACAAGCATTATAAATTTTTCTTTTATAAGCATCTCAATAGATCAGTAGTACCATGTGTAAGTTAATATCTACGTAAGCGATGCCATTAGATAATTAATTTGGCTCTCAGTGGTATGTGATTTCTCGGTGACCGTGCTGTCATGAAATGTCTCTCTGCAAAGTGTATGGGACTATTGGAAAGGTGATGTGGTGTCATGGATACCGTTCCCCCATCAGACGTGGATACCCTCCATACTAATTAAACTATATCTTTTCTCTTTAAGGATATGTAACACACCATCTCGTCACATCAAAGTCATGTCATTCATCTTGTCCAACTCATTACGAACCACACCAACGTTGTGATGAACCTCACCCATAAGAACTACATGTTACCCCACCACATCGTGACATGCGTAAGTACAATGTCATTGGCATGCTCTTTATCAAGATACTGGTTCATGCATTGCAGGTACTTGAACCACCATAACTGCAAATGAGAAAAAAAAAAGTTGAGTTAATAACGAATTTTTGAATTTTATAATGATGCAAATATAAATGCATATGAAGTAAATGAAATTGACTATATAAAATATACTTGAAGCATCCAGGTGAATTCATTCACCTTTGGCGACTAATGTGGAAACAATATAGAGTGATCCATCAGCATGCCATGTCCAAACTTTTATGTAGATGAGCAATGATGTCACCAAGTCAAAGTCATTTATATGGACTAAGTTAATTAAATGAGATGACCAACCTACTCTGATTGCATTTGCCACAATGTAGAGTGCTCTATCAGCATGCCACGTTCCTTCATTTCATACAACTCACATATCCTAATTTATAACCGTATGAAAGTCCTCTGTGATACTCAAATAAATTAGATTTTAAAATCAATGTGATTGAAACAATCCAGTAGGGTTTATTTCACGTAATATAGTATAATTTCATTTTTTATGTCTAATCCCTAGTGAGACTTGAGTTGGGCATGCTTTAAAATTTATCCAGGTTATAGGAGTTTTAACTAAATCAAAAATTACGTTTGTTCTCCACATCACACGCTTTCATGGTTTCAAGATATGAAGTATTTATAATAATATTGATAGTTTAAGAACTGTCATTTACTAATGTCTTAATAAAATATTTTGATGATCTTGAGTTTATAATTGAATCTTATACAATTATTTTGAGAAAACTTGATGTTTGTGGATTTCATCCTTGAAAACCTTCATGAGACAACACTCGTCCACTAGGTTAACATAGGAGTTTAACAGTTAATTGCATATGCTAATTGTAATCATGTTTATCGTAAGTGTAATTTCTTTATTAATTTTGTTTGTCTCTTTTGCTCATATTCATTGCACTTTATTGATGGGCTAGCAATTTATAAGTTAGGGTGTGTGATCAGTCACAAATATTTCATTTAGTATTCTTTATTCTTTCTCACTTTAGTATTCCTGTGACCATTAAGTCTTATATTTAATCTCGTATATTGGATAACCTCTGATCTTGATATTTATATGTTATTGGGCATGCAAAGTGGGAAGTTAGAAGTGTTTCAATAAAGTTCTAACGTAAGATGCAAATTCAAACGCAATTTGATCATTTTAAACTCCATATTTAGGATGTTATAAAATCAATAACTTGTATATCATTAAATTTTCATCTCTTAACTTCCGACCGTGTGTTAATACAAGTTTGAGCGAAGAATTTACGACCATTTCAAGAAAGTTTTGCTGTATAATTCAATTTCAAGGAAAATTTGGTATTTCATACTCTATAATTCTGTTTATTTCAAAATACCAACATGTATATAATTGAATTTATTTGTCATGTATTTAGACCGTGCATAATTTTGAGTCCGTATGAAAAAATCACGGTCCTTATTGTATTGACGTGCAAAATGGACCAAGTCTATCTCAAGTCCACCATAACCCAATCGATTGCCACCAAGACTAGTTCAATCGGAGTTACTATTAATGCAAGTATATGGGTAGGTGATAAAATCCTAATATAGATTAATCATAAGTAAATAGAACTGAACAAAAAATTATAATCACACAAGCACACAAGATACGATCTACGTGGTTCGACACTGTGCCTACGTCTATAAGGTGTTTCTCTCCCTTCTTATTAATGAGTTCTCAATAAGAAATTACAAGCCCTTTTTTCTTAGGGTAAGGGCTACAATTTTTTTTTTTGGGGGGGGGGGGGGAGGGGGGGAAGGAGGTCATGCCATGTAGGACTCTAGAACTTGTGGATACATTCACAATAAGGTTAAACTCTTCTTGCTTTGAGATCCTAAATGGTTGGACCCTCTTTCATTGTTATCTAGGGCTGATATATTCTATATCATTCTGCCAGACTAGTGTCACTCAGTCCGAGTTTTTAGATTGTTTAAATAGTCCCCTCATAATTGTCCCACAAATCTTATAGCTTAATCGGGGTGGAGAGGTTTTATCGGTGATGAGGGTTGACCCTGGTCGACTCGAATGTATGATCGCAGAATGATATCATGACGTCCATCAATACTAGTGAAAATTTTAAAGACAAATTTGATATGTTCTGCTCGTTGGGCCTAAAAGGGTTCACTTATCTCTGCAGATTAGCTGGGAGTACAATTGTAAAGAGCATACAAAAAGACCAAGGGTTATGGTGTTGCTATTAACCGTCATCCTGGTCTTGTTTCAAATGATGAGATACATAGGAATTTGAACTAAGTCATTTCAAAAGTTTTCTACCACCATTTTTCTTATCCATTTCAATTATTCAAAACACTTAGGCCCAATTTGGTTGTCCCAAAAATATAAATTGTCTCATTAATAAATTGGTTCATTTACAAATTGATCTATTAATTGTGTTTAGTTTCATTAATGAAATGATTCATTAATTGTTCAATTTTAGCTCATGTGCAAAATCTGAAATTGGATCATTTCACAAAAAATGTGAAATGCATCCATTTGAAATAGGAATCACATAAAGTGCATGTTCTTCTCTTTTTTCCTCCATCCTCCATCCTCCATCCCCCTTCCCTTTCTCTTAATTTTTTTTAATCTTTTTGTTTCTCATAGAACCTTAACATCAATTTTAAATTACCAAACATTGCATAAAATTGGATTTAAACTCATTTCAAATCCACTCATTTACAAGTTATTAATTCACAATGAACCAATTTACATAATCAAATAATTTATACAACCAAACAGGGCCTTAGACTTTTTTGCAACTTTCTTCACCTGTAAGCTCTCTCTCTCTCTCCATTTGCAACAATCGTCCATTTTTCTTTGCCTTTTCACATTTTAGTCATTTTTCTTCAAGTATTGAGAGAATGGTGTATACTGTGAACGATGGAACTAAATTCTGGATTGGGTAGAGATTGAATATGTGAATCAACCCGTTGATTTCTACAATGTCCCAGGTGGTCACTAGTTCACACCATATCAGTGGTTAGGGGGGGGGGGCATAACCTTCCTTCAAATCAATTATTCCTATAGTTTTGCAAAATTTTCCAAGTGGTGCCTACTCAGTGCTCCCCATATATATGGAAGATCGTGAAAGGGGTTCATAGAATAAACGAGATGTATGGTATTCGAATTAGGACACCAAAAATTAGATATTATTGTTCATGCTATAAAATAAATTACAATTTTTTTTTTTTGAAAGTCAGGAAATCTGATAGAATTTTAGTTGTTAACCTTCCTGAGAGTTCACTAAAGGTTACTAAGGTCACAACTTCATTGATAAAAAGTGGCAATTTACACCAATTCCTAAGGGTGATGAGCCTCATAAAGGATTTTGGTTCCCTGATAGAGGGTAAAACATGTGTCATTGTCATTTTATCTTTGTATTATGTTGTTGCCAATCAATTATTGTGCAGGTTATCACTGACATTCCCTTTCTCTTTATTTTGTGCAGCCAATTCAAAGAAGAATGAACCAATTATTTCTCACTTTAATAGGGAAGAACTTTTCAAGGCCTGGAATTTGAGAAGGCATTTTTCCCCTGGTGCTGAACATCCTAGGTCAGCATCACTCTTGCTCGAGTATACCAATACCATTACTTGTTTCACTGCTCGACATATTGATTCCATCCTATAAATTCCTTTCCCTTCAATTAGTGAAGGGACATATGCTTTGTCTACATCGACGTCCTTTAAGCAGTACATAAACGCTATACTGAACACCGCTTCTAATAAAGACATGCCTCTGAGGAAGAAATCACTTATCTCGTTGGTGACTATGATATCCCCCTTTCCCCAGAAGCATAATGGGTGGAAAAAGGAGGCTAAGAGACCTATGACCTTGTCTCTTTGTTATATTCGCTTGACAAAGCCCGAGCTCAGAAAAAGACCAGACTAATCCCACCAATGTTATTGTTGTTATCCCCATAAAGAGAGTGGATGCCCCAAATAAGGGGAAATCTGTGATGTTGGTGTTTAAGGATGTTGACATTGATCCAACCTTGATGAGGGGAGACACTGTTAAAGTTGACAGAGACTAGGCCAACTGACTGACTTTCGACCAACTATTCTCTCATGCCTCCTAGGCGTTATCCTATGTAAGTTCTAGAATTTTGATCTTTCAATTCGTTTTACGAGAATTTTTCGTAAATTTCCTGACATTTCTTAATTCTCGTGTAATTATTGGTCAATGCATGGACATTTTTTATCAAGGGCTGAGCAGGCTAAGGCCCACGCTGAGAGTCGGTTAGCCTTCCAAAATTTCGAAAAGGCTTGACGATTTGCTAAGGAGGACTATGATAAAGAGAATAAGGCCATTGAGTTGGAGATGGGTACTCTAGTCACCCTAAAGCCCGAGAATGAGTAGCTGAAGAAGGATGCTAAGGAAAATGCTCACGTCCTGAACAAAGCGCTGACATCTAAGGACGATGCCATTGATCTAGGCTTTACAGATGCTTACAATTAGGCCAAAAAGAAGTTGTCTTTTATCTGTAACTTAAGCTTCAAGATAGGCTGGGACTCAGACTTGTCCAGGACCCGTATCCCTCCAGAGTCCAACTTGTTGTAACACCCCATTGTTTTGAATAATTTGGAATTTAATTATTTCGGGCATTTTCTTTTTTAAATTACGCGTGTGTACTAATTTAATAAAAATGGAATATTGTGTATTTATTAAATATTAATTGGTAGAGATTAAGATTAATATTTTTTGTGTTAAAAGTATTAAGTGTGTATATTATATAAAATACGGTGAATTATTAGTACGTCGTAGTGAGTGAGAACGACAAATTTTTTTACGGTATCTCAACCAAGGCTTGTGAGTAGATTATTTTAAGGTTGAAATAGAAAATTTATTTAGAGAGACTCGGATGGCAATTTCGAGTTGACGGTTGGTTCTGAATGGGCCGAGATAGGCAGAATTGAGTACTCGGGGGTAGTGTTTGGATTTCGGGGTCTTTTTAGACTAACCTGGACCCATGTAGGGTACTTGAGTCATTTTAAAATAGCGCAATAACCTAATTTTGGAATAGGTGATGAAACCCTACCATTATTTACAAACCTTAAAAGAGAGAAGAAATAGAGGAGAAAGCAAGGAGAAGGCTATAGAGGCTAATTTGAGAGGAAAACTCAAGGGATTCTAGCATCAAATCATCACACACAAAAGTGACCAGACCCTACAATCGATCCAAGGCAAGTAGTTAACTTGCTTTAAATCTTATTGAGGTGATTCATATCATGGTAAGTTTAGAATGAAACCATTTTGGGAAAGATTTTTACATAAAAATGGAGTTTTTGGTGAAATTGATATCATGTGTAGCTTAGATGTAATTGGTGATGTAGTACGAAATAATATTGTTGGAATCATAATCCCATTAGATATTTATAGGTTGAATATGTTTATTTGGGGATTTATAAACCAAATCTAGGGTTATGATTGAATGTTCTTCTTATAAATCCATTTCATGAATTTCATTGATGATATTGGATAAATCATTGATATTTGAATGATTAGCCGCTATTAGAATCATCTAGGATCCATTCCCTTAGGTTATATACGTTTCAATGGAGGTATAGTATCATATTGAGGGTATTTGGATCAAAATCAGAGAAGAAGGTTCGTTGAACATGGTTAGCGAACAGATTCGCATCTCCAACCGAACCAGTTCGCAGTCTGGCTGAATTAGTTCGGATATCTGGCAAGTCTTAAAATGGGTTATTCGATTAATGGGTTATTTTTGGAGAGTTCAAATGAAACTAATAAACCCGTGAGAATAAGAGATATTTATTAGGGTGATTTAGAAAGATTAAATTATGTATATATATTAGTGTGTATTTTTGGGTTATACGCGACATATGTGTATTTTTTATAGTATAATTTGACGTATATATATTAGTGTGGTATTTCTATACGGACGTAATACTTTAAGCGTGAAGGCTATAAATAACTGATATAAATTTATGAGAATGATAAATGTAGAAATGATTAATTAAATTAATGATAGAAATAACTAAGGAATGAACGATAAATAATACTTGGGGTAGAGTGGTGTATTAGTGAGATTTGTAACAAGACTTGTTAGGCGGAGTAGTGTAACTAGGTGGGTTAAGATGTATGGGCTAGGTGTGCACTATAGTTGAGAGGTGAGGGGTATCTCATGGGAGTGCGACTCTGGATTAAATATGAAAAGTTTTACTGCATATTTATTTACTACATTTTAATTACTTGCAAATATTTTTCAAAGGTTTTGGGATTTGACCTGTGTCAAAATTATTTTTGAAAAACTTTTAGGTGTCCATCCCCAAGGACGCCATGGATGATCACTCTTTCCAGGGATATATAGCTGTAGCGCATGTGGAGGCTTGCAGAGTTTTGAATAGTCGTTTCCTTTATTGCATTCTAGACTAGGCTCTCTACTTCTATTATCAGTTGGGCATGTTTCCCCTTTATTCCAGATTTAGTGGTATTATTTATTCATTGCATTCAAATATTGGTATTGGGTTTTGGTAACCGATGGTTTATTCGGTACCCAATTTCATATTATGTGTAGAAGGGGGTCTACCTACAAAAAAAAATATTTTTTTATTGGAAATATTGAGAAAAAACCCCAAGGGTCCCTCCACCACAGCAATGACATTCGAGATGTGCCCCACAAGGGCCACCGCAGAAGTCCAACATTGAGAAGTGCCACTGCAAGGGTCACTGCAGCAATGACATTCGAGAGGTGCCCCGCAAGAGCCACCGCCGCAGAAGTCCAAGATTGAGAAGTGCCACCGCAAGGGTCACTACAGCAATGACATTAGAGAGGTGCCCCGCAAGGGTCACCGCCGCAGAAGTCCAAGATTGAGAAGTGTCACTGCAAGGGTCACTGTCACTGCAAGGGTCACTGCAACAATGACATTCGAGAGGTGCCCCGCAAGGGCCACCGCCGCGGAAGTCCAAGATTGAGAAGTGCCACTGCAAGGGTCACTGCAGCAATGACATTCGAGAGGTGCCCCGCAAGGGCCACCACCGCGGAAGTCCAAGATTGAGAAGTGCCACTGCAAGGGTCACTGCAGCAAAGACATTCGAGAGGTTCTCCGTAAGGTCCACCGCCGCAGAAGTCCAAGATTGAGAAATGCCACTACAAGGGTCACTGCCACTACAAGGGTCACTGCAACAATGACATTCAAGAGGTGCCCCACTAGGGCCATTGCCGCAGAAGTACAATAAATGTAAGGGTCAGTGCCACTTCAAGGGCCACTGCAACAATGACATTCGAGAGGTGCCCCGCAAGGGCCACCACAGAAGTCCAAGATTGAGAAGTGCCACTGCAAGGGTCACTGCAGCAATGACATTCGAGAGATTCCCCACAAGGGACACCGTTGCAGAAGTCCAAGATTGAGAAGTTCCACTTCAAGGGTCACTGCCACTACAAGGGTCACTGCAACAAAGTCATTCGAGGGGTGCCGCCGCAGGGGTCACTGTAGAAATAACGTTTGAGAAGTTCCCCCCCAAAGGGTCACTGCAGAAATGTTATCCGAGAAGTGCCACCGCAAGGGTTCCGGCAGAAACTCAAATTGAGAAGGAACCCACCCAGGGTGGCCAGGATGAGGGAGTGGCTACCACTAGCAACTCCTCGTCATGAAACGTCATTCTTTAAAAGAACAAAAGTATTAACACTTTGCTTTCTTGTACAGGTTGCCTAGTTGAGCAAGCAGGGCTCAAGCAGGCTAGTTGGGATCTCTTGGGAGTTTTGGCTTGGCGACTGAAGGACAAGGTATGTTGAGCAAGCTCAACCACTTAGAACTATAGGATTGAGAGAATATTAGTAGGAGACTCTATGGTCGCCCAGTCCTCACACACTTCACACTTAGTTACAAGTGAAGTGTGCAGCCAAAGGGCTGGCTGCTCACAAGAAAAGAACTGCTTATAAGATGATTTTAAAGGATAGGGTCCTCTAAACCCTCTCAAGAAAAATTATTTTAGAAGGGGGTCCTCAAGACCCTCCTCAAGCTTACAAAGATTTTAGAGGAGGTGATCCTCGAGACCCCCCCTCAAGTTTACAAAGTTTGTACCAAAAGTTACCGTTTCAAAAGATATTTAGCAAATCAGATATTTTGTTTCCATTAGAAGACATTTGCTTTTGAACTTTGGTTGGCACCAGGGGGCATCTGCCAGAGGGGACAGGCAAAGTTGCCTGCAGGTAGGGACAAACAGTACACTGCAGACTTTGTCCCTCACCAACCCTCTAAGTTTTGGCGCCAAAAGTGCCAACCTAGCCCTAGTGTCCAAGTATAAATAGGACCCTGTGGCAAGGTCATGATAAAAAAGAAGAAAAACTCAATAGCACTGTTACTCTGCAAAAATCACACCAGAACCTCTCTAGTATTCTCTTCATGCTCTCTCTCTAGTGCTGAGTGCCTTGTTCTTTCACTCTCCACTGACAACCATCACTCTCAGGAGTTCTTCTTGAGAAAATTACTATTATTGTTGTGGAAGTTCATCTTCTTGCAGGGAGGGAGTTCCAACTTGAGCTCCATTTTTACCAAAAGGAGAAGGTCTCATCAGAAGCTGATTCAGAAGTTATTGAGAGCCTTGCAGACAGCGTCCATGGGAGTGGGTCACGCCTCACCCTTTCTAGTTATTCATAGACCCCAGTCTCACTACCCCTCCTACATTTGGCGACTCTGCTGGGGAGGTATCCTCACTTCCATGGACAAAGAAGGTTTTAATGTTTCTAAGCAGCTAGTGTTTGAAGACATTCCATCTAGAAATGGAGCTCAAAGAGACAAGGCCACTCAGGTGGATGTGGTGGTGACCGGAGAAAAGGTACCTTCTCCTCCGGGAGGGCAGACCAGTTCACCGATAGTAGCACCGATGGCAGAGGCTTATGAGTATGTTTTTTGAGACTTGGCAAGTTTGGGTCAAGATTGTGTAACACCAGCAGCAGCCCCTTCTGGAGGGGCAGCCGTTCCGGTAGAGATTTCGGCAGAAGTAGCTCAGTCGCGGAGGACGACGCTGGAGCAAGTTGTGACAATTGTCAAGTTCATTGGCAGAATCCCCGAAACCTTTAGTGTTTGGAGAGTAATTCGATATGGTCGAGGAACTCCTCTCGCTCAATGATAGAGATTTGGAACCCTCAAGAAAAGAACCCGTCGTGGTAGAAATTCAAAGTGAGGAACTCTCAGCAGGAGCATCCCATTTAGAAATACCAACTCGCGAGGAACCCATGGATGATAAACCCTGGGTGTCCCTCATCGCAAAAAAAGGGAAGTAGCAGCAGTAACCCTTATAGAAATGTCAACTCGCGAGGAACCCTGGGTGTCCCTCGTCGCCAACAAAGAAGTCATGGCAGCAGTCTTGACAAAGCATGAGGTCGAGACACCCCAGATGGGAAGTCGAGGTATGAGGAACTCATGGGCGGGGAACCCTGGGTGTCCCTCATCGCCAATAAAGAAGCTGTGGCAGCAGTCTCGATGAAGCATGAGGTCGAGACACCCTCAAATATGGGGACAACTCGTGAGGAACCCTCAGTTAAATGGGTACTCTGTGAGGAGTCCACGGATAGTATGTCCACCCGCGATAAACCTTCAGCAGCAGATACCCCAACTGGAAAACCCAATGATGCGTGGAAATCGGACGAGGCCCCCAATTCCCCACATCCACTGCTCGAGACCCCAGTTCCCCACAGCCACTGCTCGAGACCCCCATCTCCACGAACCCACTGGTCGAGACCCCCAAAGTAGACTAGACTCCTATCTCCACACACCTACTGGTCGAGACACCCAAGGTCGCGGGGGAATTAGTCGAGAACCTCCTCTCCAAACAAAGCTCCACCAGGCGAGACACCCTCGGGCACGAGGTTCGTACACGAGGAACCCTTGATAGCATGGGAAGTCGGTGAGACACTCTCGACATAAGGTCGACGCGCGAGGAACCTCTATCAACGTCAGCAAATGCCGAGACACCCTTAAAGGTGAACTCGATAAATGAGGAATCCTCGACGCGACATAAGGTCGAGGAAGACCCTTGACTAAACGCAAGGTCGAGATACCCTTGACGACAGTCGCAATGAGGAACCCTTAGCGAAATGAGTACTGGGGGTTGATATACCCCCTCCTTTTGAAATAAAGAACTAGGGGTCAAGACCACCCTCTCCAAACAAACCTCCACCAGGCGAGACACCCTCGGGCACGAGGTCAGTACACGAGGAACCCTTGATAGCATTGGCAGTCGGCGAGACACTCTCAGACATAAGGTTGACGTGCGAGGAACCTCTATCAACATCAGTAAATGTGGAGACACCCTTAGAGGTGAACTCGACACATGTGGAACCCTCGACGCGACATAAGGTCGAGGAAGACCCTTGACGAAACGCAAGGTCGAGAGACAGTCGCGACGAGGAATCCTTAGTAAAATGAGTACTAGGTGTCGAGATACCCCTCCTCTTGAAATAAAGAACTAGAAGTCGAGACCCCCTCTCTCCAACACTTGTTCCGACAGACGAGGAACACTCGACAAAGCTCAAGGTCGAGATACCCTTAGCCACTAACAGTTGATTCGGTGAGGAACCCTCCGCGTCTAAGGCAAAGTGCGAGGAACCCCTCCCCTTACCACAGCTGGCAGCCAACACCTCAAAGTCAGAGGTCGAGATACCTGTGAAAAAAATCAATATGTGAGGAACTCCATGGCAGAAACCCAACTTATAGCAGCTAAACTTCCAAAAAATTAATGCTTGCCGAGGATCACTAAAGCAGACAAGAAGCCGACATAGTTACAAGCGGCATGGAACCAGCATGTGCAGAGCCTCAGATGAGGAAATCGTAGCTGTGAAGTGCTCGAACAAGGAACCTCTTAAATTCAAAGACTTATACAAGGTCACGAGGAACCTCCCATTGGTAATAGCCCTTGCGAGAAACCCTTAGAGGCATGCACCCTAGACGAGGAACCCATAAGAGAGGAACCCTCCTCAATGGCACGTGGGTGCGAGGGACCCCGAATAAATTCAGTTCTAAGAGTGGGACTTTTAAGTGAGGAGCCCCCCACTATTACAGGCTGTGGCGATGGACCTATAGAGGCCCTCGCCCCGAAATTCAACCCGTCGTCAACAGACATCTTCACCACTACAACTGAGAAGGTACTTTACCTAACTCCTTCCCAGTTTCATTTTCTTAAAAAATTTGAATAGCCTGCTCTAGTTTTATGAGTACACTTCTTGTAAGAAATATAAACTATGACTGCAATGAAGAAAAGTAATACCCATTATTTTTGCCACTAGAAATTTTGTGCATGACTCATTTACCTACATTGTGCGCTGGGTACACCAGATTTATGCGTTCTTTTCATAAAAGAAGGGCAGAACCTCTACTAGATTAGAAGAGGGCCCATGATATAAGGAACCTTCCTCACCATACTTGGGGGATATCCAACCCAAAAGTAAAAGTATAGTGAGTAAAGTCCCTAAGACCCGACAGGACCAGCAGGAGATTATCCTCCTAGTAATAATAATAATAAAAAAACTTCACTACGTATTTTTATTATTCAATATAGATTTATAGCCTAGCGAACAAGTCTTAACCTTTGTTCTCAAGAAAAATTTACTTGACCAGTTTTTCGAAAATAGGGAGAAGCGGGTCTACCCCCCTCTCTAAACTTGTTATTTTTGTAAGACAAAAAGGTTCCTAAGAAACGTTTGGAACAAGCACCCTTGCAGATGAAGGGAAATTTCCAGTATAAAGAAATAATTATTTCTTTACTTAGGATACATGCGAAATTTTATTCAAAGTTTGTGGGAAGGAGGAGGACTAACCCCGTCTCCTAGATACTCCCTAAGAAATGAATGTGCATAAAAAATACCCCATAATCACACGGGGGTGCGCTAAAAAGTACCCCACAAGCACATGGGGATGCGCTAAAAATTTTAACTACCTCAGCTCATATGCAAGTATCCCGCAGTTAGATGGGTAGCTTGAAATTTTTTAACTTGCTCAATTATATGCAAGTACCCCATAGCTAGAGGGGCCACTTCCAAATTTCAACTTGCTCAGTTATATGCAAGTACCCCGCAGTTAAAGGGGTAACTTCAAAATTTTAAACTTGCTCAGCTATATGCAAGTACCCCGCAGTTAGAGGGGCAACGTCCAAATTTTAACTTGCTCAGTTATATGCAAGTACCCCGCAGTTAGAGGGGCAACTTCAAAATTTTAACTTGCTCGTCTCATATGCAAATACCCCACAGTTAGAAGCAGGAAGTTCAATCTTGAGGTTCTCATATAAAAAATAGCAACTCAAAGTATTGAGCAAGTGCAATTATACATATAAGGTACAATAATTTAGTACATAAGGCTCCAAGGGCATAGGAGCACTCACAGTCTTGAGCAACTGCCAAGTATAAATATAAGGTGCGACATTTTAGCACCTAAGGCTCCAAGGGCACCGGAGCGCTCACAGTCTTGAGCAACTACCAAGTATAAATATAAGGTACGAAAGTTTAGTACCTAAGGCTCCAAGAGCACCGGAGCGCTCACAGTCTTGAGCAAGGGCCAAATATAAACATAAGGTGCTCCAGATGAGCACCTTAGGCTCCAAGGGCACCGGAGCACTCACAATCTTGAGCAAGTGCTAAATATAAATATAAATATAAATATAAATATAAGGTACGACAGTTTAGTACCTAAGGCTCCAAGGGCATCGGAGCGCTCACAATATTGAGCAATTTCCAAGTACAAGTATATGTGTGACAGTTTAGCACCTAAAGCTCCAAGGGTGCCGGAGCGCTCACAGTCTTGAGCAAAGGCCAAGTATAAATATAAGGTGCACCAGTTGAGCACCTAAGGCTCCAAGGGTACCGGAGCGCTCGCAGTCTTGAGCAAGTGTTAAGTATAAATATAAGGTACGACTGTTTAGCAGCTAAGGCTCCAAGGGCACCAGAGCGCTCACAGTCTTGAGAAAGTGCCAAGTATAAACATAAGGTGCTCCAGATGAGCACCTAAGGCTCCAAGGGCACCAGAGCGCTCACAGTCTTGAGAAAGTGCCAAGTATAAACATAAGGTGCTCCAGATGAGAACCTAAGGCTCCAAGGGCACCGTAGCGCTCACAGTCTTGAGCAAGTGCCAAATATAAATATAAGGTGCACCAGTTGAGCACCTGTGGCTCCAAGGGCATCGAAGCACTCACAATCTTGAGCAAGTGCCAAGTATAAATGTAAGGTGCTCCAGATGAGCACCTAAGGCTCCTAGGGCACCGAAGCGCTCACAGTCTTGAGCAAATGCCAAGTATAAATGTAAGGTGCACCAGTTGAGCACCTAAGGCTCCAAGGGCACCTGAGCGCTCGCAGTCTTGAGAAAGTGTCAAGGATAAATATAAGGTGCGACAGTTTAGCACCCAAGGCTCCAAGGGCACCGGAGTGCTAACAGTTTTGAGCAACTGCCAACTATAAATAAACTGTATGACAATTTCGTGCACAAGTCTCTCGACATTGCAAGACACTTCTGCACAAGGGGGCTAATATTGAGAAGTCCTCAAGCAAGTGAACAAATAATAAAATAGCTTGGAGTATGGGGATACACTTAGAGTGGATCCACCTTCCCAAGATTGCAAGTTTGACAGAAAATAGCCTAGGGCGAGGGGATCCACCTTGAGTGACCCCTCTTCCCAAACTCGATGCTACAGAAAAGAACTCAGGGCAAGAGGCTCACCGCGATCAACCCCTCTACCCAAGATGAAAGGCCACAGAAGAAGGCCAAGGGCGAGGGACTCACCTCGAGTAACCCCTTTGCCCAAGACAGCAGGCCACAGAAGAAGGCCAAGGGGGAGGGGCTCACTGCGAGCAATCCCTCTACCCAAGAAAGAAGCAACAGAAGGAGGCCAAGGGCGAGGGGACCACCGCGAGTAACCCCTCTGCCCAAGATAGAAGGCCACAGAAGAAGGCCAAGGGCGAGGGGCCCACCGCGAGTAACCCCTTCGCACAAGATGAAAGGCCACAGAAGAAGGCCAAGGGCGAGGGGCTCACCGCGAGTAATCCCTTCGCCCAAGATGAAAGGCCACAGAAGAAGGCCAAGGGTGAGGGGCTCACCGCGAGTACCCCCTCCGCCCAAGATAGAAGGCCACAGAAGAAGGATAAGGGTGAGGGGCCACCGCGGGTAGCCCCTCCGCCCAAGATGAAATGTCAACAGAAGAAGGCCAAGGGCGAGGGGCTCAACGCGAGTAACCCCTCCGCCCTAGATAGAAGGCCACAGAAGAAGGCCAAGGGCGAGGGGCTCACAACGAGTAACCCCTCCGCCCAAGGTGAAAGGCCATAGAAGAAGGCCAAGGGAAAGGGGCTCACCGCGAGTAACCCCTACGCCCAAGGTGAAATGCCACAGAAAAAGGCCAAGGGCGAGGGGCACACCGCGAGTAACCCCTCTGACCAAGGTGAAAGGCTACAGAAGAAGGCCAAGGGTGAGGGCTCACTGCGAGTAACCCCTCTGCCCAAGATAGAAGGACATAGAAGAAGGCCAAAGGCAAGGGGCCCACCGCGAGTAACCCCTCCGCCCAAGATGAAAGGCCACAGAAGAAGGCCAAGGGCGAGGGGCTCATCGCGAGTAATCCCTATGCCCAAGATGAAAGGCCACAGAAGAAGGCCAAGGGAGAGGGGCTCACCGCGAGTAACCCCTCCGCCCAAGATAGAAGGCCACAGAAGAAGGCTAAGGACGAGCGGCTCACCGCGAGTCAATCCTCCGCCCAAAATAGAAGGCCATAGAAGAAGGCCAAGGGCGAGGGGCTCACCGCGAGTAACCCCTTCGCCCAAGATAGAAGGCCACAGAAGAAGGCCAAGGGCGAGGGGATCACCGCGCGTAATCCCTCCGTCCAAGGTGAAATACCATAGAAGAAGGCCAAGGGCAAGGGGCTCACCGCGAGTAACCCCTACACCCAAGGAGAAGGCCACAGAAGAAGGCCAAGGGCGGGGGCCCACTGCCCAAGATAGAAGGCCACAGAAGAAGGCTAAGGGCGAGGGGCTCACCGCGAGTAACCCCTCCGCCCAAGATAGAAGGCCACAAAAGAAGGCCAAGGGCGAGGGACTCACCGCGAGCAATCCCTCGGCCCAAGAAAAAAGCCACAGAAGAAGGCCAATGGTGAGGGGCTCGCCGCGAGTAACCCCTCCGCCCAAGATAGAAGGCCACAGAAGAAGGCCAAAGGCGAGGGGCCCCACCGCGAGTAACCTCTCCGCCCAAGATGAAAGGCCACAGAAGAAGGCCAAGAGCGAGGGGCCCACCGCTAGTAACCCCTACGCCCAAGATGAAAGGCCAACAAAAGAAGGCCAAGGGCAAAAAAAAATGTCCAAGGGCGCGGGGCTCATCATGAGCAAACCCTTTAAACAAAGTAGAAGGCCATAGAAGAAGGCTAAAAATGAGGGGCTCACCGCGAGTAACCCCTCCGACCAAGTTTATACCCTGATAAGGAGGTCCACTATAAGTGGCCACATTTATAAAACTTGGGATGACGTGACATAACATTTAATGATCCTAAGGGGAATGATGAAGAAACCCTAGGGTCCCTAGAAAAAAAACTGAATTTATGGCGTACAAAGCCTTTTGGTCTACCCAACACAAAAGACTTTGCACGAGGGTTTAATGTAGAAGGGTGTCTACCTACAAAAAAATATAAATAAAAATACTTCTTATTGGAAATATTGAGAAGAAACCCCAAGGGTCCCTCCACTGCAGCAATGACATTCGAGAGGTGCCCTGCAAGGGACAACGCAGAAGTCCAAGATTGAGAAGTGCCACTGCAAAGGTCACTGCAGCAATGACATTCGAGAGGTGCCCCGCAAGAGCCACCGCCGCAGAAGTCCAAGATTGAGAAGTGACAGTCCAAGGGTCACTGCCACTGCAAGGGTCACTACAGCAATGACGTTCGAGAGGTGCCCCACAAGGGCCACCGCCGCAGAAGTCCAAGATTGAGAAGTGCCACTGTAAGGGTCACTGCCACTGCAAGGGTCACTACAACAATGACATTCGAGAGGTGCCCCGCAAGGGCCATTATCGCAGAAGTCTAAGATTGAGAAGTGCCACTGCAGGGGTCACTGTCACTACAAGGGCCACTGCAACAATGACATTCGAGAGATTCCCCGCAAGGGCCACCGCAGAAGTCCAAGATTGAGAAGTTCCACTGCAAGGGTCACTGCCACTACAAAGGTCACTGCAACAATGACATTCGATAGGTGCCCCACAAGGGCCACCGCCGCAAAAGTTCAAGATTGAGAAGTGCCACTGCAAGGGTCACTGCCACTACAAGGGTCACTGCAATAATGTCATTCGAGGGGTGCCACCACAGGGGTCACTGCAGAAATAACGTTTGAGAAGTTCCTCCTAAAGGGTCACTGCAGAAATGTTATCCGAGAAGTGCCACTGCAAGGGTTCCGGCAGAAACTCATATTGAGAAGGAACTCACCCAGGGTGGCCAGGATGAGGGAGTGGCTACCACGAGCAACTCCTCATCATGAAACGTCATTCTTTAAAAGAACAAAAGTATTAACACTTTGCTTTCTAGTACAGGTTGCCTAGTTGAGCAAACAGGGCTCAAGCAGGCTAGTTGGGATCTCTTGGGAGTTTTGGCTTGGGGACTGAAGGACAAGGTATGTTGAGAAAGCTCAACCACTTAGAACTATAGGATTGAGAGAATATTAGTAGGAGACTCTATGGTCGCCCAGTCCTCACACACTTCACACTTAGTTACAAGTGAAGTGTGCAGCCAAAGGGTAGGCTGCTCACAAGAAAATAACTGCTTATAAGATGATTTTAAAAGAGAGGGTCCTCTAAACCCCTCTCAAGAAAAATTATTTTAGAAGGGGGTCCTCAAGACCCCCCTCAAGCTTACAAAGATTTTAGAGGAGGTGATCCTCGAGACCCCCCCTCAAGTTTATAAAGTTTGTACCAAAAGTTACCGTTTCAAAAGATATTTAGCAAATGAGATATTTTGTCTCCATTAGAAGGCATTTGCTTTTGAACTTTGGTTGGCATCAGGGGGCATCAGCCAAAGGGGACAGGCAGAGCTGCCTGCAGGTAGGGACAAACAGTACACTGCAGACTTTGTCCCTCACCAACCCTCTAAGTTTTGGCGCCAAAAGTGCCAACCTAGCCCTAGTGCCCAAGTATAAATAGGACCCTTGGGAAAGGTCATGAAAAAAAGAAGAAAAACTCAATAGCACTGTTACTCTGCAAAAATCACACCTGAACCTCTCTAGTATTCTCTCCCTGCTCTCTCTCTCTAATGCTGAGTGCCTTGTTCTTTCACTCCCCACTGACAACCATCACTCTCAGGAGTTCTTCTTGAGAAAATTACTATTATTGTTGTGGAAGTTCATCTTCTTGCAGGGAGGGAGTTCCAACTTGAGCTCTATTTTTACCAAAAGGAGAAGGTATCATCAGAAGCTGCTTCAGAAGTTATTGAGAGCCTTGCAGACAGCGTCCATGGGAGTGGGTCACGCCTCACCCTTTCTAGTTATTCATAGACCCCAGTCTCACTACCCTCCTACATTTTGCATCTAGACCTCCTCATTTGATGTGAATTGTTTATTTAGCTTTATTTTCGTTGGATTATGTTTGAATGGTTTTTATTTTGGCATGTTAGTTAAAGATTAAAATTTGACACTACTTGTTAAAGTAATAGGTGGATAGTAATTAATTAATTTTCGACAGTGATGCTAAGAATGAGCCATATGAGACTCCTGTTTTATTTTGATAGCGGGCTGGCCACCCATTATTATAATAGGCAAGTTGTCAGAGATGGTATCAGTGCATCAGGTTATAGTGTCCTATAGGATCTGTGCGGATTTTTACATTTCAGCGTAGCGTTCTTTGATATATAGCCCTATTTTTAGGACTATTGCATTCATATTTTTGCGTTTACGTATTTACATTCTTCTGTTGATTGTTTTGTATTTGATCATGAGCTAATAGAATTTTAATCCCGTTTCTGATGCCGCCAAGGAGAGACCGTCAGATGAGAGAGAGTGTCGTGGAGGGAGCCCACTGGGGAACATTACGGTTGCAGAGGTAGCTGACATTGTGGCACGTCATTTTTTATAGACTCAACCACAACAACCAGTGGCCCTAATCATTTAGGCCCACACGAGGCCATTCGATTGGTATAAAAAGGGTGACATTTCAGAAAGGGCATCCACCGGAGTTCCAGGGTAGATCAAATGTAGTCATTGCTAGTAAGTGGAAGAAGGATGTGCAGCGACAACTCTATATGATTGAGTGTAGTGACACTTAAAAAGCAAATTTTTACGACATTCAAGCTAGTGGGTGTGACTTTACAATGGTGGGATTCGGTCACCACTTCCGATTAGTGAGATACTATAACGATCACTGAATTCTAGGGGGGTTTCAACCATAAGTACTTTCTTTTGGCGATCCAGACAAAAATGTAGAGGAGATTTAATGAGGTGGAAAAGGTAGATAGATCCATAGCTGAATAGGAGGAGGAATTTACCCGTCTGGCAAAATTTATGCTCTATGAGGTGAACAACGAAGAGAAGAAAATGCTGAAGTTTATGGGTGGACTTACTTGGAGGATCAGGCAGCACTTGCTTGGTAACCTGACGTTGAAAACTTATACTGAGGCCGTCAATGCTGGCACTACTACACTGCCAGGATCATCGTTTCCATATGAAGGGAAGTAAGAGAGTGGGAGAGACTAGTCAGAGTGGGAAGGTAGGTGGTAATGGTGCCAGTGGGGCACAACAGAAGCAGGTATGAACGAGATTTTTGGTAGGGATATCCAATTAAGAGGTTCAGATCCAGAGATTTCAGACCCGAGGTGGTGGTTTTAGACAGGGCTAGCAGGGCCCCCATCATCATCAGTAGCAGCAACAGGTTCCCCAGTCCGCTAGGGCCAAGGGAACAATGATGATTGCTTGTAAGTCTATGGCCAGCGATAGGGATAACCCCGACAAGGTCACCAGGTCCAGAGGCAAAGAGACTTTTTTGGTCATTGCTATAATTATGGAGAGACGGACCATCGAAAGAGGGACTGCCCATATCCAGTTAGGGGACTACCGCAGGGTGCCCAATGGGGGCAGTAGGCACAGTTACCATCGATATCACCAACCCCATAATAATAGGGCAGTTGGAGTATGGACGTGTCTATAACGTCAAGGATGCAGTCATACCTCAGGCACTGCAAGTGCAACCAATATTAAAGGGTGCATTTCCTATTCATGAGCATATGAGTAGGGTATTATTTGATACAGGAGCTTCACACTCATTTGTAACTACCAGATTTGCACGTGCAATCGGTCTATTAGAGACAATCGTCTGTCTTCTTATGTGTGTAGACTCATCGTTGGGCAGCGCAACCCTTATACACTCGATTTGTAGGGGAGTGGATATAGACGTTGGGAGATTATGTCTAGAATTCAACCTATTAGTGTTAGATATGGAGGGGTACGATGTTGTTTTGGGCATGGATTGATTAGCTGGGTACATGGCGATGGTGTATTATTATGGGAGGATCATTGTATTCTCTATTCCGTGGTAGGATACGTTTCTCGTGGCGATGCCTCTTCCCGAGGGAGGGTCAACCATGTACCTTTATTATATGGAGAAGGATACATCACAAGAGGTGGTTGTTTTCTTAGATTTAATTCCAATTATGAGGGAGTTTGGTGACATTTTCCAGGAGATACTCGGGTTGCCACCCATTCGAGAGATCAAGTTTGTGATTGATTTAGTGACTGGGATGAGGCCAAGTGCACGTGTATCGTACCGTATGGCCCCGCTATAAATATGGGAGTTGGAGGATCAGATTCAGCAGCTCTTGGGAAAAGGCTTTATTAGGTGGAGTACATTGTCGTGGGGTACACCAATGATGTTTGTGAAGAAAATAGATGGGTCACTACATCTGTGTGTAGACTACCGAGATATGAACAAGGTTACGTTTTAGAATAAGTATTCGTTACCTCGAAATGATGACTTGATTAATCAGTTGAGAGAAGAAGCATTCTTCTCGAAGATAGATTTGCAGTCGGGATGCCACCAGTTACGTATTAGGGAGGCGGACATTCCTAAGACTGCATTCTTATCGCGCTACGAATCATACGAGTTCAGGGTGATTCTATTTGGGCTAACTGATGTGTCGACAATATTCATGGACCTCATGATCAGGGTCTTCAATGAGTTTCTGGACCAGTTCGTGATTGTGTTCATCCGTGATATTCTAGTTTATTCTTAGATTGAGGATGAACATGCAGAGCATCAGCGTTTGGTTCTACATACATTACGAGATCACCGGTTGTACACTAAATTTGAGAAATACAGATTTTGGTTGAGGGAGGTGCAGTTTTTGGGGGATATTGTATCGGACAAATGGATTTCTGTGGATCCGAGTAAGGTATCGACGGTGAAGGAGTGAGGATAACCCATGACACTGATGCAGGTTTGGAGCTTTTTGGGGTTGCCGAATATTATAATCATTTCATGAATGGCTTCTCAAAGATTTCGTGTCCACTGACTAATCTGACTCATAAAGGGGTACCATTCATTTGGGATGACTATTACCAGTTAGCTTTTGATGAGCTAAAGGACAAATTGACTTTAGCGCTCGTGCTCGCACTGCCTAGAGGAGAAGTGGAGTACCGTGTTTTCACTTATGCATCTCTGCAGGGACTTGGGGGTGTATTACAGTAGGAGGATAGGGCTATAACTTATGCATCTCGCAAGCTTAAGTCCCACGAGAGGAATTACCCCACGCCCGACTTGGATCTAGCATCAGTCGTATTTGCCTTGAAGATTTGGAGGCAATATCTTTTGGGTGAGAGGTACAGCTTATTCACGAATCATAAGTCTCTACAGTACCTATTCATGCAGAAGGATTTGAATATGTGTGACATCCTGCCCAATTAAATACCGGGTGATCAGTCGTTTATTCAATTTAAAACAAAATGTTCGGTTGTTTCATTCTTAGCATCACTGTCGAAACACAATTAACATTAATAATCACCTAATAATTAATTAAGCTAGTGTCAAAACATTTTTCATTTTAAGTTATACCTAAAGAATCCATTAATAATTTCTAAGTATTAAGACATCAATTATTTACCATTCACAGGAAAATAATAAATACTGGATATAACTCAACTACTGAAGTAAATAAGACTGGATAAACATTCCAGTTTAAAGTTTTAAGCCAATAAATAAAAAAATACTCAAAAGGAACTGAAAAGAACTACTAAAGTAAACTGAGTACAATATCTCTGATAAAATGACTGAGAATGGGCGACACGTGCCCTAAATGAAATGTCTAAATAGAATTGAAGGAAATGATAGAGGCGTCTAAATGCAAGGACCTGTAACTCCCACAACCGCTACAGCTCGCTAAAAATCCAAGCGTCTAAGTCTGGTAACCCTGTGTCGGGGTACCTGATATAATACATATATATAGAAAAAGGGAGAAGAATAGCAAGAGACGGGTCAGAGCACGAGTTGTAAAAATATTTGTTTTAGCAAGTATTTAAAATTTGCAATAAAGCAAGTATTGTGTGCATGCTAGCTTTTCGAACTCTCGCATGAGATCATCACCTCTCATCTATTGTGCACGCCTAATGCATTTTCTAGTCCACATTAGCTATGTTACCCAGCCCTACTAGTTCGAAATCACAATGTCACTCTTTACGTTCACC